>PYXC01002066.1:735000-760000 GCA_015244755.2 Tenualosa ilisha
CAGATAGCCATGACATGGATACAGAGGTGGATATCTACAAAGTAAGTCCCTCCATGTATGATGGGTGCCAGCTGCACCAACTAATTAGCAGCACATCAGCCAGGGAGAAAGCTAATTATTGAGACACAGACAGACAGACAGACATACAGACAGACAGACACACAGACAGACATACAGACAGACAAACGCTTGATTCTGTCAGATTTTTTTTTCTAGACGCTAAAGCACATAATGGAAAATAAGACATAGAATATGACTTCTACGATACATAAACACTCCTAATTAGCTAAATTTTACAAATGACATGACTAATCATACTTAAGCTTGTTTTAAATCCAGTATTAAGCTTCACCCATGTTAAGTTTAAAGGCACACCAGGCAACATTTGATGCTGTTTTTACGTTAATATACCAGCTTCGTAGTCGCTTCGATGGTTAAATGGCTCGCTTGGTTCCCTCTCTTCGTGACTTTACAAGATGACTCCCAAGATGACAACAGTGCCTTGATGTTTAAATAATTTCACTTAAGAGCCTAATGCAATTGCGTTTTTTTACCTTGTCAGTTAACATATAATGTCATTGCCGGATCCTATTCTTTGGTTTGCAAACAAATCCACATGTGTTGGTGAGAATTTAGAACACTGGCAAACATTGGGAGCTCCATTGTTGTAAAATATAAAATTCCCAGACTTGCCTGATCTGCTTTTAATGGTAGACTCAATACATGATGGGACTTTTGCTTTGTCAGGCCCAAAATATTGCTACCCGCCTCTACAATGATGGTTCTTCTGCCTTATTGGGTGGGGCTCTACGATGTCACATCTCTTTAGACTGCTCTTGTTTCCCCTCAGACGTTTGTTCATTCTGTGTTGTTTGTTGTTTTCTTCTGGCCAGACTTATCTTTTTACCTGTCTATGCATTAATGCCTCTTTGTCTTCTTTTTTTAGCTGTCCATCAAAGTCTTGAGTCTGTTATCATGACTTACACTCCATCAAAATAATCAATTATGACAGTTTCCATCTCTTTCCCAATCAAACAAAAGAACAACCCAAAAGAACAACCCAAAAGAACAACAACAGCAACATCACTGAGGGGGAAAAAGCTGAACTTAAGGTTTAATCTGTTTAACTGGCTGTCCTACGTTCTCTCATTTTCTCTGTCTGTCTCGGAGGTCGGAGCACAGTCTTATTTTAATGAGAGTGCCTCTGTGTTTTCGGACTTGGCATCATTAAGCGCTGCTTTGTGTGTGTGTGTGTGCGTGCGTGCGTGTGTGTGTGTGTGTGTGTGTGTATGCATGTGCGTGTGTGTGCGTGCGTTGGTGAGTGGGTGTTGTGTGTATGTGAGTGTGTATTTGGGTTTGGGAATGCATCAGTGTATGACTGCATGTGTGTGTATGCACGTACCTGTGTCTGTGTGTGTTTGTGCACGTTGGTGTGTATTTGCGTGAACTGTCTGCCTCCTTCCAGTGCTCCACTTCTGTTAAGTACCCACAGCTGTGTGCCAGCCTTCAGTCAGATGGGTGGTACCTACTTTCAACCCCAATATGCCAGCCTTTACCCTTCCCCCATCAACCACCCTCCACCTCCTGCTCAGCCATTGTCAGTGATTATAATCCATTACTGGTGTGTGTCTACCTGCTTCCCCTGAAGACAGACCATTTTCTCCCATCTCTGCTTGCTATTTCAGTTTGGCCATCAGGCCCCATCTCCTCCAGCCTAGAGTCATTGTACTCATGCCTGGCATTAGGAGAACAGGTTGAGGGATGGTGGAGTCATATGATTTCAGATGACTAATATTGTCTAGTGTGTAGTCAGTGATGCAAAGTGGTGTCTGCAGATGTAACACTTTTTGTAACATTTTTTTTATATCCCCCTCACCATCCACTTGCTGTGTCTTCTCTAACACTTTAGCAAAAAATAATTTTAAAAATCCAGTCTTCTCATGATGTCAACGGAACTGGAAACAAACAAAGAGGGTGCAGCCTGCCCTACCCCTAAAATGAAAACATAGCATGTAATGTGTGGAGCACTGAAGGTTGGGTGCGCTGACTTTTTAGCGTGTGTGCTTTGGGTCCTCGGTTCAAATGGAATTTAAGTTGTGTGTGTGGAAAAAAAAAGTCCTCTGAGAAACTTACACCTGTACTTAAACACAAACATACATGTGGCCTCATGCAGTACTGCTGAGTCCACCTTTAAAGTTGGTCATTTAAAATAACTTAAAGAAGAATGTAGAGTTGTTGTTGTCTATAGGTGCATTGTGTTGAGTTTTTGTTGGTTTTATTGCTGGTTACCATTGTTTGTTGTTCATGTTGTTGATCAACATACTATATCTATCTATGAAAGAATAGGGAAAATATAAAAAGTCTCGGCACCGATATATTAAAACATGTTTGCATTCATTGTTTTTTATAGAGGTTATTGTTTTTGTTAAATCTAGTTATCATTGAGCTTAGTGTAATGTCTTTGTCTTTTTGTTTTGTTCTGCCTTGAAGAGCAACTTGCAGTGACCCAGAGCCTGCTGATTTTTACACCAAGAGCACTCTGTATCTCTCCCCCTGTAGCTGACTTCAGTGGATTGCTGGTGTAAATGTATTTTGAGTTCTGCTTAAATTATTCTACCCTTCATCTGTGTCGTTTTAAGAGAAAGACTTAAACCTTCCTGTTTGCTATAGCTTATTTGAGTGTGGCCATAGTATTGGTGTGATCTACACACAGCCACTGGGTGATCCTCTCCACTGTTACCCTAGGATGCGGTATGCACTGCATAGCACTGCTACTCTGGATGCAGTAGGGAAGCATTAAGTCAAGCCAAGTCAAAAGACATTTATAAGATCGGTCTATTTTTTTTTTTTTTGTAATGTTCACTGCACTGCTGCGTCTGGTGTAGCCAGTTCCATAGTGGAAGCTAATTGTTTTCGGCAGATGTGTCTTTGACTTAACACATTTGTAACGTATCCACTATATTAGCCTATATGTCTGACAGGGAGGAATGAGCAGTCACCATAACAGAGCACTACTGGCCTGGGCCTGAGCACTGGGCTGTGGCTAGGATCACCAGCATGGGTCATAAGGCAGCTTGGAGCTCACTGAGCTTAGCAGTTGCTACCAAGTTTTACTGCAACAGCCCCCTAATGGGCTCTTTCGGCCTCACTGTTCCCCATTGTGGTGCAGCAGCTATGAGCTCATAGCCTAATATAACACTTTTTCATTATGATGCCCGTTTGAACATGACATAATATCAATATTTATGTCTGTTGAACCAGAGATTTTCCACATAATCACTAGATTATGTTAAGGTTGCATTGTCAGTTGAATTGGCTATAAAGTTGCTAACACCTGATTAAATCCCTTAATGGCTGCTGTAATAGCCTTATTAAGGGATATACTAACTACTATACTGACTGACTTTTTTCAGTGACCAGTAACCTCTAGGAATCTAGGAATATAAATTACATTCACCCTTACCCCAGTAGAGCAAAAAAGCAATCATTGTTTGTCCATCTGTGCGTCCAGTCACAGGATTTTAACACTACTTGTCCAATGTATGCCCAATTTCATCCAAGGCAGAGTGTCTGTTTATCTATACCCTCTATTTATTTATTTCGTTTTTAAACATAGGCCTTGATTTCCTCCACTCATACCATGTTTCACCAGTAAGTGTCAACCATCATAGACCAGGCATGATTTCAAAAAATGGGTTTATTTAAGGTCCCAATGGCAAATTGTGTTCATTTTTGGCATGCAACATTTTTAGGGGTATTCATGGTGATGATCAAAGTTCAAATCTGCTGTATGCCAGGCTCAAAAATAAGTTTTAAGCCACCCAATTACCATAATAACATAGGCCCCCATAGGCAATGCATTACATGTGAATAGGGTTGAAAATCTAAATATCACATATCTCCATTAACCTTCCCAGGCTTATAATTTATTTGAGACGATATTTGTTGTAACCTGACCAATGAATTTGTAACCTGACTTTGTCCAATGTTCAGATTTCTACATCTGAAATGTAGCTAAATTAGAACTTTATACATTAGCACTATCATTCATGATATAACACCTAATTTATATGTGAAAACATAAAATTTCACATATCTTTATCAGTATTTTTTTTTTGTAATCTGTAGTCTAGTAATCTAAAGAAGTTTGAATTTTCTAACCGATTTACATGTAACACAATGTCAATTGGGGTGATTGGATTTCTCAGTTTTGAGGTATTATGATCCATTTTTAGCTTGGCATACAGCAGATTTTAATTTGCCACCTATAAATATGTTGTAAACCAATTTTTTTTTTTTTTGATCCTGAATATGAGTATAAATGCTAGCATTTTCACATCCTTACAGAGAAAGTTTAGGTACCTTATGTGGGCTGTGAACTTGTCCCTGAATGAGATCCTGCAGGGGTGGTTCCTTCAGTTTCTTCGGTCTACACAAAGGGATCATTCCCCCCCAAAGCAGCCTGAGAGTTCTTGTGGAAAAGTGCCAGCAGGTGTTCTCCAGGGATGAGCTCTGTTTTTGGGGTGAGGAGAAAAGAGCCACAGGGTGGCTGGGTGGAGGGCGGAGGGAGGAGGTTAGAGGTGTTGGAGAGGTGGAGGCTCTGAACCAGATGCAGACTGTTTCTCCATTGGTCAGCGCAAGCCCAGGGTTTGAGTGTGAGTGTGTGTGTGTGTATATATCTCCGTCTTTGTCTTATTTAATTATGTTTAAAAGTGCGTTTACTACTTCCACTGTGCCTCTACCTATCTTTAGGGGAAATTTTACCCGCTCTGTTTCTTTCTTTCTCTCTCTCTCTCCCCCCCCCCTGTCAGTTTTATCAGTCTGATCTCTGCCTGTCACCCCCCTCCCTCCCTCCCTTGCTCTTGTTCTCTGCTTTCTCTCTCCTTCCTCCACTCCTTATGGTAAGGGGATCAGGCTGTTTAGGATAAAAATAATTCAGGAATGAAAGACAGAATGGCAGACAGACTGAATGACTGACTGACTGACAAAGAGAGCACAATGCCTCCCAGTGTTAAGTGGTGTGTAGGTAGTCTTTGTGATGGTGTGTGTGCGTGTGTGTGTGTTGATTGATCGATTGAAGCGCTGTTGCCTGTCCTCTTCTCTGTGATGTTCTTTTTATGAACCCCCTAATGGTTTCAGTACAGCAGCTGATTCTGTGGTTTGCTGTGTGTAGAAAGATAAAGAATGGCAGCACTACTTAATTCATTCTAATTAGACAAGTGATAATCTATTAAGTCCTTTTTTGCTGGACATACTAAATTTGTTTACAGTTTAATGCTGTAAAAGAGACAATGTGAGTGTTGTTTAATCATGTAAATGTAAACGTATTCAGTGTTAGTGTAATCTGTGTCAGGGCATTTGGTTTTAAATATTTAAAGTCTATGCTTACACTGTACTGTAGGCAGGAGAGCAGTGTTTTTTGTTTTTTTTTGAGCATGGTTATTATTTTAGTTTGCAGCAGATATCACATGCGTGCACGCACACACACACGAAACAAACATGATTATATTTAAAGTTTGTACTTATCTAGACGTAACTGTTTGATTTGTTTATTTGATTGTAACAATATTGCCCAGTCTTTTTTTGTCCCTCATTTTCCCCCTTGAATTCTCCCTCCATCTCTTCCTCACATTAAACTCTCTCTCTCTCTCTCTTTCAGGGCTCTTCTGGTCGGACAAGGAGTTTCTCTCTCCTTCCTCACATGCCTCCTTCCTCCTCTCCTGCCTCCCAGAGACACCTGGGCCATCCCGGGACGCCTAGCAACATCGTCACCATCACCCACCACAAGTCGCCTGCCGCTGCCCGCCGGGCCAAGAACCAGTACCCCGCCCGACTTCAAGAGGTCAAAGAGGTCAGTGCCACCATGTGACCCGGCAGCGCTTTTCATAAACTGTAGATGTGACAATTTACTTGTCGCTTGTGACGTTTTGCATCAGCAGTGGTTATTTCATTCATTGTTTTATTGTTTCGCACAGACATTTCACTAAATAAAGAGATTTAAAGAAAACATGAACACGAAAATACACATAAACTGTCGACATGTATGACAGAATGTACTTAATTTTGATCTTTCACGCCTTTAAACCTTAGCTGTAATATTCAGGTGAAACTCTGCATTATTTGTTTTGCTCATGTTTTCCAGACAGTCACTCCATTTTACAGAGGTCTTACGAGAATGTATCTACCTCTGTTCTTCACTCAGTTATTTATGTATTGCAGTTATGTATCGCAGTGCAATGACTGCATTGGGCTGTGTTTCTTTTTTATGATTATAAAATGTACAGCTTCTTCAGGGGCAGCATTCTCTCTCTTTGTCAGAATTGACAAATTGCACTGTGTCTCGCAGTTTAGCTGAATGTGAGGGTCTGTAGAGGAAAACAACCCTCACCCATACCCGGCTTGACAGGTAACAATACAGGCAGATTATGCAGTCGATAGGCCACTTATACAGGATCCTGAGTCTATACTACAAGGACAAGCCTCCTCTTCAAAACAGGATGCAATCAGGATCTCCTCGCACTCACAGTTATTTCAATAGATGCTCTTGACATTTCCTGACATCACGTCTTTAATATCAATCAGATGTGCTATTGAAGGGTGTATAAAATAACATTGTGAAGTATGTTTGAGTCAGTAGCAGTCGAGACAGACATTAAAGACATCAACTGTTGTGGAGAGTCCGAAGCCTCTCATCAAAGACACGAGACAGCCGTGCCCAGACACACTTTTTGATATTAAATTCCACAGACGTTCTTTCTAATTTACAACCTCACTCCTTTTAGCTTTATTAAACATGCCATGTCGGTTATGTAGATGTGTTGCCTGCAATTAGGTGTCCCTTTGTAGCTTGTGTTGTTATGAAACAACGGTGCATAAAAGGCAACGTAAGTGGATTGCCTTCAGATGGTGGGCTTCAGATCCCTCAGATCAGGGCCAGTTAAGATTTCTCTGGGTGTCCAACAACCCCTTCACTAAAGCACAGTGGGTAATGCAAAGACCCCAAAGTCATGAAACAGACTTGTGTGTGCTGCCCCGTGCTAAATGAGTGGCTTATCAGATGCCTCTCACTCGTGTCCTCAGAGATGCGGTTTAATGGCGTGATCAATGAGTGTCCCCCTCAGGCCTCGGAATTACATTTGGTGCTGTGAAAGTTTCACCATTGATTGGCTAAGGCATTATCATTCTCATTTAGATGAGGAGTGGGTATGCTTTTAATTGAAAGAGAGATGCTGTGTGTTGGTTGTGTAATATGATGCAATGGTCTGAGCACTCACTCAAGAATTGACTATAATGCTGGTAATTAATGTGAAAATGGCATGCTTGTATACACATACATGTACGACACATGTTATATAGAAATGCCTCACTGGTCTCTTCTAAATGAAACAATTATTGACCCCATGGTAAAGCGTTTAGTCACCATAGCACCTTCAGCCATAAGTGGAGTAGTGGAAGCACCTTGAGAAAGTATCCTGCAATTGTCACTGCAAGTGACATGAAATTGAGCACAATAAGATTATGAATGTCATGATTTTTGAAGCTACCTAACAGATACTTTCTTTCCTCCAAAGATATTTATGTTAAGAGCGAGTCTTAACTTTAACTATACCCTGTGCCAGCTGATGGCCTGTAATAAAGTGATCTTGTTGTTGACAAAAAATGCATGCTAAAAACAAGTCGTGGCACACTCAAGACTCAACACTTGCTCTGTAACTTGTTTTAACCAATGTTTTGGTGATGGTCATTCATGTTTTTTGTATACCGGTATATTGCGTGAGAGCCTACGTCCATTCACGAATCAGGGGTAGCTCCATCCCTGCAGCTACACAAGATATAATTGGTTAGGCTTCAACAGCAACTCTTCATGGTGACTATAAGTAACACAAAAATAGACATCATGCAAAATGCAAAATGCGTAGTCTGAAATTGTAAATTAGCCTACAGTTCTATTGCTGTGGAGAAGTAGAGGGTAAATCTGACAATCTGATATTCAGAACTCATCTGAGCAGATGTGCACCTTACTCTTGGCTTTTAGGTTAGACTCAAAGTGAGGGCACACCTGGCCAAGTGTCAGATGTCAGATAGTGTCTGTCAATGGTAGGGTCTGTCAATGTATGTCTTTGGCCCGAATTTGAGCAGAATGGCTGACTACTGTTGGGACATTCGTGGACAATTTAGTCTTATTGGCCAAAGAGCCATTGGCAGCTGGGTCGTTTGTGCGCAGTTGTGGACAGTTCATCATGTTAAATCAGCCACAGAGCCATCGGTAGCAGTATTCATCGTGGTAGGTTCTGTGAAGTCTGCCTGGTGTGCACTTGCTATTGCTCTCATCATCAACAGGAAGAGAATGGTGTACTTCAAGCCTGAATTCTAAAGACAAGTTGAGCCTCATTAGATATGAATAAAGAGTTGATGGCAAATTGTGAATATTGCCTCAGGCTGCAACAGCAAAGGCAAGAGTCACTGGCGGCGGTGCAGATGAGGATGTTGTGTTTGGAATTCATGTTCAGCACAGAAAAAATACATTTAATGCCAGGGTGGAGCTTGTGTTTTATGATTTCTTAATAGACCCATCAATTCCTGACTTATTGCCTTCCTAACAGAAAGAAACCCCTACCTCTTGACTTTGCATTGAGGTGATAGCACACTGTGCTCTACCTCTTGACTTTGCATTGAGGTGATAGCACACCGTGCTTCATCCTTTTATCACATGTAATCGGTCAACTCATAGTATCAGGAAGAATCACATACTGGAAATATATGTTTTGTTGTTACATAATTGTGAATCATTAGTCTACATAGTTGAGGAAATTAAAGCTTACAAACCATAACTTGTTAATTTATTGCATAATTATATCAAGCTGCTCATGGAAATTTCCCCACATGATTCACAATGTAATGTGTTGGTAATGATGTGATTAGGAGAACCAGAGAACAATATTGCCTCTGTGGCATCTTTTATCACAATACACATTGATGGCCATGTATTTGTCTCCCTGTCGTGCAGCGTGCATCTGATGTCTGGTTCAAATAAACATTGTCAATGGGAGGCAAGATCTTGAGAAGCAAAGAGATGCATCATTCCAGCAGGGTGTCATGTTCGGCAGCATGATATCATGGCTGATCAGGGTTAGCTTTTGTGCACCAAATGACTGCCAAAAGGTCTTTAGTTTGAGAGGGACTGGCATTTTCTAATATAACCATGAACACCTTTAAGGCAAATGGGAGGTTGATTATTTATGAACATACATGATTTGCTATTACTTTACTTTTTTTAAGAACACCTAACCCTAGGTAAGGATAAAAATCATTTGCTATGAGAGCATAAGATAGCAAAAAAATCCCTCTCATAATTATTGTTGGCCAGTCCACTTCTACTGATACTGATACTTCTACAATAACATCTGAACAAGTAACACAAACCTGTGTTTTAAGGTTGATCAGAAACCCCTTGCATGTTGGTGTGGGGGTGGGGTGGGTGGGTGTTTGCATGTGCACATATCTGTGCATTCATCTGTGTGTTTGTGTCCTTAGGACAAATGGAGTAGTGTCTGTTTCTGTTCCAGCTTTAGCCCCTGAGATTAGTAACTGAATCCCCCCAAGCAGACTGTGTCCCTGTAGGTCACCCACAGCGAGAACACAGACCCCTATTATTACGTGGACTCACAGCGGGAACACAGACCTGTATTATTACCTGGGCTCGTTTTTGATACAAGAGCTTCTTAGAATTTCTGTCACCCAGGCAACATCCTCTCCCCTTCTTCATAACAGCCTCACCCTACACCAGTGGTGGGTTCAAATTCACAAACACAGTCGAATGTTCGCAGGATTTGAGTTTGCAAAGTTTTCAATTTGGCTTGAGTTCTCCACAAATGTTCTTCAGCACTCTGAAACAGGCAGGTACTTCTCTACAAACAAACATGGGTGTTGGATGAAGTTTTTATTAGGTTGAAATTGTATGTTTACATAAAATCATTCACATCAAACTGTTTAAACATATTTGACGTTTTTCTCCACTGTTTGTCGAATTTTAACTCAGAAGCCAACTCAGGCTGATTCTCTTGCTTTACCTTGTCTCACCTCGTGCTGTCCCTCTGTGGGGGAAAAAAAAGTCTCAGCCTGACCTGGTCCATGATCATTACGTGGCCTTGTTTGAAACTCACCAGAGCCACAGCCAGGGCCATTCAGGTCCATGCAGGCTTTCAGATGGGCGGGCAGGCAGGCAGGCAGGCAGGATGGATGCCCCGCAGAGCTGCCCCGTTGCTCCTCATCTGTGTTTCAAATGCATTTTGGTTCCTGGAATAGAGATGCCCCCCCTCCTCCCTCTTTTGTCTCTCCTTTTCATTCAGTCGGTCATCAGGTGCATTGCACTATGAAGGCAGTCGGATTCAGAGAAAAGAGAAAGAGGAAATGAAGGCAGATTGCCTACAGCAAAGTGCCCGTAGCAGAGCTGAACAAAATAATGCTTAGTGCTCACAGGCTCGATACCTGGAACCTTTTTACCCAGAACCTTTTTACCCAGAACCTTGGCAGTGGAGACCTTTTCTTTTTATCCTGCCACATTTTCATTTTCACTGGGAATCTTTTTGTCCTGGAAATGTCAGAGCTGAAACTAAATGCATTTTCTTCATTGGCGGAGTGCAGCCTTTTTGCTTGCAGTGTGGTCCACTGTTTTGTCTTCAATGATGGTACTGAAGAGTGCGAATGTTTATTTCCCAGAAAGACAGCTGTGTCCAGTTTGCCTCTTATAAACTGGGAGCAGTTGGTTGGACCACTGATCATCTCCGACTTAGCGCAGGAGCTTGTGATCAGCCCCTTGGGGTTAAGATGCTTACAAACAGAGACCCTCTCCAACCAAGACATGACACTGCCAGAAGGAAGTGAGTGGAGTGTCATCCAACATTAGCCTGCTCTCCACCGTTAATAATAATGTCTCACTTATTTTTTTTTTCCACTTCATCACAGCAGATAGCATTTATATAATTTTAAGTTTGCCTTCAGTAGGGCCCTGTGTTTTCTTTTGTTTTTGTGCCTTGTTTTACAACATCTTTGTTGCTCTCCCTTCTTTTCATTGTTCCTGTCTTCTAATTGTGTTCCTCTCTCACACAGAAGTGCACACACGCACAGTCATGCTATACTTGAGTGGTTGTACTTTACTGCTTGACTGTTTCATGACTGCCATAAGGTCTTATAAATGGGCTGTAAGGTCTGGTACAGGGCCTTTTATCTGTGGTGTTTGTGTGTGTCTGTGTGTGTGTGTGTGTGTCTGTGAGTGAGAGTGTGTGTGGCGGGAAGAACAAGAAGAAGAAGAAAAGATAAGAGGATAGGAGAGGAAATGAAATGGTTGGAGAGAGACAGAGAGAAAAGAGATGAAGAGAAATCGTGCAGTTTGAGAATGTCTAAGAGTGGCTGTCTAGCTTTCTTAATGCTAAGAAAGTTGAACTGATTTTCACATGATCCATAAATACTCAAAGACTTCTTTTTTTAAATAATGAACGCCCCTTTAAAAATGTGCACTGACTCGGTGTGTCTCCAGGTAGCACAGGGGAGTCCGACACTACGCATTATACAAGATGGCTAATGCTGTCATTACCCAGACCATGAGTGCCAGCCTTGCATGATTGCGATCATAGCATCATGGCCTTAGAGGAACTTGCCACAAGTTGCTTGCTCTTATCAACTTGCTTTTATCCTGTCAGTGTATTATTCAGTCAGGTGTACTGAACATAATATGCATGTGTGCTGAGAGAAGGTCCTAAAGGGTATTGGATTGAGCGTAGAGAACATTTGGAAATGTTCTAGTGCCAGTCAGTCACTTGGTGAAAACAGTGTTCAAAGACGTCCTTCATACAGATAAAAAAAGAAAAGAAAATGGCAAAAGTGATTATTGCACTTGTCAAATAATAGGGAGGTTTCAAAGGCAGCCCTGCTCACTTTGTTCCCGTCGATTGGGAATGACATTTAAAATCACCTTTTCAGTGAACCATTGGCAGCCTTTGTATTCCTGTCATGGTGTGCCAAAGTTACAGTCAGACACAGACATCCAGAAGGTGATGGCGTTACGGATCAGTATATGTGTTGACCATTACGTTGGAGCAGTGTGGTTGCACTGCTTTAATTAGTGCTCTTAATTACATGGCCTGAGTCACCGACACGTCAGTAACTTAATAAATTAAGTGGAATCCACTGGATTAATGTGCGCAGAGCAGCGGGACTGCGGGAGGAGGTGACCTTGATGAGCGGTGCTCCCACTTGGGCAGAATAATTCGCTTTAGACGCTGACTTTGACTGACAGTTGCTGGGAATTTAATATCCTTTTCATTTAGCCCACCAAAGCCCTGTACTGAATATGGGGAGTCTATTTGTGTCCTGCTTTAGCGCAGATACAATTCAAACTACACTGCAGGCTTATGAGATATTTGATCAAGTCTGAAAACTAGCCTGGATGCTTACCTTTTTAATATTTTTTGGCGAATGTGATTAAAGCGACAAGATCATAAAAAAAAGAAAAAAACAAATAAATAAAATAAAACCTGCTTAGAAGTTTTTGTTCAGTTTGAGACTCTCTATCAACTTGGATAAGTCCAAAGGCCACCCTGTTGCCTGGGATGTGAGTTTAATGTAGAATAATAGAAGGCATGGTCCATGTCTCAGGAGGTCAGTGTAGTGTAGTCGGCTTGTATTTCTGGTAACAGCTTTGCAGGCCACCTCCACTTAAAGACACAGAGAGTGGCTGTTCTGGGCTTGCCAGAAAAGACACCAGCCAAGAATGATGTCTGTGTCAATTAGCGTGTATGTGTGTCTCTTTAGCTCTCCTTCCTTTCTCCTGTGTGTGTGTGTGGTGTGTGGGTGTGTGGTCTGTAGCAGGGCAGGGTAATAGAGAAGAAAGACTAGGGATTAATGAGTAGGGTAGGTGATTGAACATATGAGACTTGTTTGTGAAAGTTCTTCCCTGCCATTGTTCTAATGTTTTGAAAGTAATCTTTATATCTTGACAATAAATCGTGATGCATGTATTTTGTACCACACATGATAATATATAACGTTCATATTGCTGTTGAAGAACTGTTAAAGTACAGTGCTAAAGGCAGGGGCCTTGATACCTGGGCTCCGACTTTAATCTGTACAGCATAGTAAAATCCTTCACAGTACTGTCACTTTGTGTTGAATTAAAAGACGTACACTGTGACTTCCATTTCAGTTAGTTTTGCTTTTTCTTTGCACAGGCATGGCTGCAGTCTGTTTCTGTGCAGGCCTGTGAATCCCCATATGGACTCTTGAGATATGTGGCTGTAGCGTGGGCTATCTGGCAGATAAACATCTTGGTGGCTGTGAAAACCGCGGGAGTGTGATTGTAAAAGGGAAAATGACGGGCAGTTTATTTCTGGGTTTTTTGGCAATGTATCATTTGAATGGTTGCTTTCAGACTCTAAATGCAGTCAGTGAATCTTGGTGTAGAACTACGAGGGCACTTCCATAAAAAGTGGACTTTTTGTCACTTCCTTGAGGCCAAATAAAATGGCATGTATTCATATGACGTGGAGAGGTAACATGAGTAAATTGTGCTGTGCCTGTGCTGTGAGTATGCACTGAACGACTAATTATAGTTCAACCATAACCCTGCGCTTTGTGACAAAAATTGTGTGTTAAGAAGTGCATAGCGTTTGTGTGTTTCTGTATTAAGGCTAACTCAAGGTGCCATACCTATGTAACCACTCAATCCGGTGTGATTCAATCCCCAGCCGTATTGTTTGTGGTCACGTAGTGCTCTCAATAGGAAAAAGGAAATTTTGGAAATTATAGGAAATTTTGATAGGAAATACACTGAATAGCAATAGGAAACTGAAACTGGAACTGAAAGTGAGTTTCTGTGACCAACTCAGTTAGTGTTGGTTACGGCTCACTAATTTTCCTGTTCTTTTTCCTACCGTTAGCACTCTGTAAACTCAAACTACTGGACTATGGATTGATTCACATCAGATTTCTCCTTTAAAGGGAGGTGGTGATAAAAATAATGAAGTAAAAAAAAAACTCCATTCATTTTGATGGCTTTCTTCACACACGACTTGTGCCAAAGGCTCTTTGCATGTTCATCATCCAGACTGAGCAGAATGTAGGTCACATCACATTACCCAGCCAATCGCTCACGGCTCATATTAGGGATAAAAAAGATTGATCCGGAAATATCCAAGGCAGAGCAGGTTTACATTTGCAGCCGTCTCCTTTTTTTAAATGAGAGAGAGAGACAGGGAGATGTATCAGCAGAATTGTAATATCTTCTGTGTCATTTTTCACCTGTAGTGCTGTGCTTGCTCATCTGTTTCTGTTAATATTTCGAGAGCTAGACCATTAACTCTGTGTGATTAATGGTAAATTATAGTGACACTCTCAACCCTCCTCCATCTGTTTGCATGAGAGAGAAGGAAGACTGTTTGGGGCAGATTACGACTAATGGCTAGGGGGTTACCCTAAAAAAATAACGAAAAGTTGACCATACATCTGTGGAATCTGCAAAGGATGCAACCATTGTTGGTCTTTGCTGGATACATTCATATTGCTTAGGCTTACAAACGTACCTGCTATCCATAGATTTGTATCAGCACCATCCAGCAATCTATATGCATTACTGCCAGATTACTCGCAGGTTTGTTTATTTCAAATGAGGAAAAAAATGTGATGCCATTATGGTATATTGTTATCATTTTATATCATAATCTTGCCATATCCGGAGTTGATGAATTACATACAGTTTTACTTCTAATGTGACTTGCTTTGTCATTGCCATTGATTTGCTAACTTGACCAGTTGTTGAAGTATAGTTCCTGTTGACTTTGGCCTCTAGTGAACTGTACCCCAATCTGCATTATTTTAGTCTGACCCCAACCTGACCTAGCCAAGCTGTGCTGCTGGAGTACTTCTGCTCAATAGGGTTTGCAATTGCGTGCCATGCTGTGGTCAGTCCCATTCATAGCCGGCATGTCGCATCACTCTGTATTGGCATAAAAATAGATCTCTGGCCTATTTTTGCTCCCACTTGGCGAAGCAAAGGCCACTTGTGTCTTGTTGCTGTGATTTACCATCTCTAATTGAACATGAATGGCAGCGGGCTGCTTTCTTTCTCTTCTGCATTGCCCCTGTGACCAAGGCTTTTCTCTGATGAGGATTCATCAACTGTGAGTGGCTTTCATTGTGTGGAGATTTCCACACTCTCCCTCTTTGTAGGATGATTCATACGACATTGTAGTTACATTGATTGCTGAATGTCATTGATGAAACATAAAAATAGTTGACTAAAGATGACAAAGAGATTGAGTAAATTCAAGACTGGGGGATGTCAAGAGAAATCGAGAATCACTTACTCCAGGGTATGCTCAGAGCAGATGATTCAGAAGCCCTGTCACAGGTTAGGAATTCTAGGGGCTTCTAAGAAAGCAACTGTGAATGGATGGAAAGATTTCGCTGTGTGTCTGACCCCCTTCTGTGATCAGGGTGAGGTCTTCCACTGGTAAAAGATTTAGAGAAAGCTTCACAGCTAGACAAGAAAAAAGGAGATTTAAAACACACACATACACACACACATCACAAGATTACAAGACTATGAGAAGGGGCAAGGATGAGAACAGTGAGCCAGAGAAAGATTCACTGCGCTGTATGGCCAGCCTAACAGTAGATCGTAATCATCATTAGAGCCCTCATCAATCACTGTCAGAGAGTCAACCTCAGAGCCCTCAGCCCAATAAAGATGGAAGTTTTCATCGAAGAGCATCTGCCTCTACGTGTAGAGGGTTGCAGTGTAGAGGGGGCAGAGGAATGAGAGATCTGGTAGTTCGCTAGAGGTGTCTGACAGCGTAGTATGATGTGTTGCTTTATTGATGTCTCGTATAGTTCTTGGCCATGACAGAGGAATGAGGAGTTATGCTAAGTGACTTGTGGGGAAGGAAATGAAGTTAAATGAAAAGGGCGTGTCAGGCGTGGCGGACAGTGACATTTAAAGAGTGCTCTGGTCTCATTCAAGTGAAAATCTGCAAGTTCTACTCTTTGCTTTGTCCTGTTGAAAGTATCTCTTTCTCTCTCTCTGCCTCATCCTGTCCCTCCTTCTCCCCGTTTCTCTCTATCTCTCCTTTTCCCTGATGCTTCCCTGTTTTTCTTTCTCTTTCTTGCGCTATACCCCTTTGTCCTATACTCTTCCTTTATGTTCCCTTCCTCTCACACTTTAATGCCTCACCCTATTTCATCTTCCTTCATGTTGTCCCAGCTCTCGTTCTCTGTATGTACTGCATAAGTCTCTTTCATTCCTTTCTTTCTGCCTTCTTCACTCCTTCCCATGACATTCTCTTTTTTTGCCTCTGTCTATTTCTCCCTTTCTGTCACCCCTACATTGTCCATTCTTTCTGTCTTTCATTCTTTTAACACCCTTTTTCCCCTCTCTCACTCCTCGCTTTCACTCTCTGTCCTTCCTTATAGTCCTTTCACGCTTTCCTCCTTCATTTTTCTCTAACCATCTAATCCTTTTTTTCCCTCTCTCTCTCTCTCTGTTTCTTTCTTTTACACGCATTCTCTCCATCCATCCCTCACATTCTGTATTCTATCTCTCCTCTCTCCATGCAGGTGATGACCCAGGTCGAGGGCCAGCAAAAGAATCTGGTGCAGTCTATCGAGTCCCTCCCCACGCGCGGGCCGCTCTCCTGCCTGGACCAGGACCTCCTCCTCCTGAAGGCCACCTCTGCTGCCACCCTCAGCTGCCTTGGCGAGTGCCTGAGCATCCTTCAGCAGAGCTCTGGTCACGGACACCACCACCATCACCATCCCCACCCCCATAACCAGCACCATCAGCAGGGCTCCAACACCACCACCAGGCCCGGACCCCCCACTTGCGACCCACCCTCCGGTGAGTCCGCCCTGGGCCCACATCTGCTGCTGCCCCTGGGCCCTCCGGACCCTGGGAAGGGCCAAGTGGAGGTAGATTGCGGCCTCTGTCCGTCCCTCTCAGGACCATTGCAGCTGAATGTATGCAATAAATGTTGTTGAAAGTGCATGTCTGTGTTTTTGTGGTGGTGTTTGTTGTTTGTTGTTGTCTGTTTATGCTGACTTGGGTGGTTTTGTGGGTGTTGTGGTTGTGATTTTTTTCATTCCATGTTGTTTTTTCAAGTTAATATGTCTTTATATCAATGATCTGTTGTTTTTTTCCATCCATTTCTTCTGTTGTTGACTCAAATGTTATAGATTTGCTCGTGTTTGTGTGTAACATTTGTCAACACGTTTACAACCACAACCAAGTAGCAAGTCATTGGTATGTCCACATACGAATAGAGTTTGTGTGAGTGTGTGTGTGTGTGTATGTGTGTGGGAGAGAACATGGAGAAAGCATACAGTATGGATGAATGAAGAAATTGAGAGAATGACTGTCAAAAGATATCCTTACTTTGCACTTAATTCCCAGTGTCAAAAGAATTGTCATGCCAAAGACCTTCACAGAGGTGCCTAACGCCAAAAATAAAAAGCCTTTTAAACTCCTCCAGATGACAAAAAACATCAATACAACAATTAAATCAGACACAATAAAAACCTTTCAAAGCAAACTTCTTCCAACTGAAAGGCTGACTCTCTTTATAAACCACCCTGTGGACCCTCTTTGCAATGGGACTGACAACTGGGAATCAGGACACCAGGAGTGACAGTACTTTTGAAGAGTCCTTCAAGAGAAGCAGGAGGGTAAGGTGGTTTTACCGTGAAGCGACCGGTGCTGTAAATGCTTTGAGTTAAAGAGTTACAGATTCGCAAAGGTGTGTATAGAACACGGACCCTGGCTGACTGATTATCAGCTTGGCAACACTACCAATGCTCCACATTGCCCAAAGGAGGCACGGGGGCGACCACCTCACACCACCTCTCTCTTCCCTCCAACCCCCCATTCCCTCTCCCTTCTGCCCTCTCTCTCTCTCTGTCAGCAGTCACATTGCCCTGCGTGGTGGACAGAGGCTTTTGTGGAGTTGGACCCCCCAGTCGCAAGTATAAAAAGTCCTCATCGTTCCGCTGCCTGCGTGGTGCCCCGTGCGTGGACTCCTCTTCCTACGCGCCCGAACCCAAGCCCGTCCCCGGTATTCACTACATCCCTCCCTCTCCCTAGCGCCACGCTCTGCCGCCTTGCCCTCAATCCCAGGGCGTTAGAAGGCGGAGAGGGTGAGGTGTGGTGGGATGCTAGAGCTGCTAGACTGGTTTGTGGAGTGGTGTGTGTGTGCCATTCAGGACTAGTGCCAGACTTCAGTCTCCGTGAGAAAGGCATTAGTCCTGGAAGTCACAACCAGGGTTGCATCCCGCTCGCCCAGTGTTGCAGAACTGGACAGTCATAGTCCTCAACCTTTGTCCCCCACACCCCCAAGCCTGACCTATTGCATGGCAGGACCAAGACTGGCATAGGGTTCGTTGAACTCCTCCCAACGATAATGGATGCAACGCAAGGCTCTGCTTTGTGACTTCAGTACGTCCAGAACGCTACTGACAAGGAACCCTGGCCCTCCCGTTGGGTGCGCTTCTCCCCTAAAACGTAATCGATGGGAAGAGTTTATTTCTTTTTTTCGGTCTGCTCCTTCTCTCTTGGCCTGAGCTTCTGGTCGACCAGCGGTGTTGCAAAATACCAGAGATTAGAGTTCAGAAGATAAGAAGCGGAAGCGGGGCCAAGAGAGTGGAGGTTTGATTTGATTTATTTTTTTGTGTTTTTTGTTTGTTTGTGGCCAAACCCTGAAATGCTTTTTCAGGCCGTGAGGCTCTACCAGTGGCACTTAGGTGAAGCTGATGGCATGCTGGCATCTACCAGTTATTGACTCAGGCTGGAGTGAAGGCAGACTGAAGTATCAGAGGGAGAGGGGAGGGGGTTTGAAGAAGGATTTTTTTTGTTGTTGTTGTTGTTGGGGGGTGGGGTGGGGTGTCTTATAGTCCATGCAGCTTGCGTTAAGGAGTGCAAAGGAACAGGAAAAATCTAAAAGGTAACTCCGGAACAAAAGCTTTTGCTCCGTGTATGTATATCTTGTGCGTGCATGTGGTGTCCATGTTTGATCTGATCTCACCTGATCTGGATTGCCCTCATCTGGATTGCCTAAGCTCTTCCTCGACATGTATGCAACTTGCATGCATGTTTTGCTGTGGCACGGCCGTCCTTTGCCTGGTGTGTGAGCCTGTTACTGTTTTAACTATTGGTCCACTCTGTACTGTACAAGCCAAATTCTGAATCAACCAACTTAACATTAAAAAACAAACTCCATTTGGTTTGCAAGGGTTGTTAATTATGGTCATCACTATACCAGAAACCTTACCACTCCAACTACTAACAGTTGCATCATAAATAAGCACTTTGCACTGAAATTTAAACACTTGCACTTGCGCAATCCTGTATTTCAGGCCTTTAGACGTATTTCAGGCTGATCTATATAAACCATCAAATCAGCTGATGGCTCGCCACTCTGGCGCCAGGCAGTTTGTCAAGACTGACACACTCTGGGCAAACCACAAGCCCTCTCAGCAGATTGGCCCTCGCTCAAAATGTCAGGCTTTTATTCTACAGATTTACACAGACAGTAAAGGCTGGCTGGGTTGGTGGGTGGGTAGGTGTGCTTCTTTAAACAGAGGCTGGCAAGGAGGAGTTGGTGTCTTTGGTGCACTCTATTTAACAGCATTCTGCAATAGTTGAGTTGTGCCAAGATGATGGCTTGACCTCGAAAGACGAGCCTTATGTGATTCTGCGTTTCCTAGGACTTAAGTTTAAGTTTCCTACTTTTCTAGAAAAGAGGGGATCATCACAAATATGAACCAAATGCCAAACATATTCCTGTTACTCTGAAGAAGAATACATGGTCTCATTTTTAAAACTCAATAACAGCTCTGGTGAAGCATGATGGACGTTTTTAAAAAAAAAAAAAAAAAAAAAACTCCAACTGGTCCCTTACTCAAGTGAAATCAGTTCCTAATACCAGTGTATTTTGTACTACAGTGCATAATGTCATGCAATTAACAAAACACTATGGAGTTTTGGTCTATAGGACAAGTGATCGGACCACACCATCACTTTGAGAACATAGTTGCCAGTAATTGGGTATAGCAGATGTGTCATTCATAAGACCTTGTTGCATCAAAATATATGATACTGTTGCTTGTGCACTCTCAAGAGTGTCACATTTAAGCAGTGGACTCCCACACATAAAACTGAACAGAGTAAAAGGCTACATTATTTATTTGTGTCAGAATTAGCACAGCAGAATAATCTGGAAGGCTCTGTGATTGCTCCAATGTTTTATGAGTTCCAATGTCTAGCTGGGTTCCTCTCAGAAACATTCCCTCGCTGACTTACGGCATACACTTACTACAAACTCCTGTAATATTCAAGTGGTGGCAGGAGGACTGAACCAATCAATACCTAATCAATAATCAATCAATACAATCTACCAGGGTGGATGTAAAGGCCAGACACATGGACAGAGAGTAATGGCCTCTTATTGATCTTGGAAAGCATTGGTGGTACTTGACTAACACTCTGAGCTCCTTATGTATTTGTGTATGTGTATTGGTTTTGACTCTTTTTTTCTGTGTCTTGTTCATATGTAGACACCCTATCGTTGTGGACTGTGCCCAAATCTCCATCAACGGAGAGGTTGAAGAATGGAGGTGTGACTCCGCTATGCTCGGCTGAACCCTCTCCTGCCCTGCCGAAGAAAGGCTTGCCCCGGAATGCTCAGGTAAAACATCCTGTTTCCTGTTGGCAGATTGTGGAAAATGTAGTTCTTTAGTGCAATTTGTAAGAAGTGGATGCTTGGTAATGGAAAAATTGGTGCTAAATCTGATCTGAGTCTCTTGCTTTTGGTTTATTTTCTTACCTCTTGTTACCCTGTTGTTGGTTCTGAAGCCTTGTCAGGTTTGTTTATATGTAGACTGAAGGTCAGTCACTATGGCTGCTTGTCTTGGCTGCAGTGTCTGTGTTATCATGGCATTTTTACCAAGCCTGGACTTCCAAATGTCTCAAATTGCTGTTCAAGTGAATACACAGTTATGATGAGGATGAGGCTTTCTTCTCTCTCTCTCTCTCATTCTGTGCTTGTGTGTGTGTGTGTGTGTATGCATGTCTTAGTGTATGGTTTCTCTCTCTCTCACTCTCTCTCTGTCTCCCTGTATGTGTGTGTGTGTGTGTGTGTCTGCTTATGTCTTTATGCCCTACTTAGCAGCATATTTGAGTGAGTTTAAATTGTCAGCCAAGCCCTGTCCCGTTGTTTTCCTCTGGTGAGATGACACGCACATCCTATAGACAACTCTATCTCTGGAACCATATACCATATAAATTTGACCATAAAACATGTTTGACTTAATGATTCAATATGGATTAATGATTGAGGAAGCTGTTTGAAGACTGCTCTGGTTCCGTTTTAGAGACTGCTTTTAAGTCCTGAGTCCTACCACCGTTATGGCCTGCTGAGCCGATAGGTTTACTCCATGGAATGTCAGGAAAGCGAGGCAGTGACAGAGGTGGTGGGTGGGTTTGGAGCAACTGTCGACTTCATCTGTGGTTCCCCTCTTGCGACCGTGAAGACTAAAATAGGACCCTGCACACAGCTTTCATGTTTTTATTCCTTTTAAAGTCATTTTTGAGTTAGCTACACATTTGCACTTTTCTGGTTAATCAGTTCCTGCTAATCAATTTCACTTTTAAATTAAATAAATCAGGGTTTTAGTTGGTTTAGTCTGTGCAGTGTTTATATATTCTCTTTCTTCTCCCTTCTCCTCTATTTTTTCCCTTCTTTTTCTTCTTCTTCTTCTAGTTACAGATTTGCTCTGTTTTGATTAAACACTTCTCTCTAATCACTTTAAGTGCAAATCCTCTTAGAGTTTTTTCTCCCCTTTCGCTAGACTAGCCATGCAGCTCTGTGTTCTCAGGGAAAAAGTTCGGAACATTCAAAGTAGCACGTTGGAAAAGTAGGTCAGAGAAAGGGGAGTTTGGAGGAGAGCGTTTCCCCAGAGAAGGGGTTTGTAAAGTGCTTGTATGGAGCCTGTGGTATCAGTGACCAGTGTGTCTAGATCTCTGAAAGTGAATGGTGTGTGACAAAGGCAGCATCTTTGAATATTTATCATGAGATGTTGATAAACTGGATGTAGAATACAATATATTCTGTTAATTTATGAAATTAAGTGCTGTTTGTGTGTGTGTGTGTGTGTATGTGTGTGTATGTATCCATTGTTGAAACACAGTTGTTGTAGTCCATCATACAGTTAAATAGTTGTTGCTTGAGATAGCTTGTGGGTGTGGAAAATAGGGCATCAATGAGCAAATTACATGACTAAAGTTACTAATGACATTAGGCCTGTGTCTTTGACAACAATTAGAGAGAGAGAGAAAGAGAGAGAGAGAGAGAGAGAAATCATGTAAGTATTAATAATTGAATAACTGAATGGATGGCTATTAAATGGACGTAATTCATGCCTTACTCAAGCAGGCAATTCTTAATATTTAAAAAAAAATCACTGGGTAGTTCCAGTTTGTCCAAAAGACACTGCGCAATTACCCTGCCCCTCTCTCCCCACACCCCCAGCCTACACCCCCTCCACCAGCTAATCCTGATCTATGGCTCTGCCATTTTCATTGAGACACGCAGCCATGTAATGATATTTGCCAGTCATAATTACAATTTGTTTTTAATAATAAATAAACAAACAAGGGAAAGTTGTCACCCAGAGAACAACCAAGGAGGTTATTATGAGCCTGTCAAAGTCAATGCAACTTCCTGTCACAATGTCTCCAATACTGACGCTGATGGTAACTGTGCTCGTCAGCTGTCAGACACTCCCAATATTTCTAATTAAAATTCCTCAGAATAGTTGTGAAAGACAGAGGCTTGGACAATAACATTGCGATCACTGTGCCCAGGGTTAATGGGAAAGCAGCCCAGACAAATAACGTTGTCACCTTAGACACAGGTGTTGTTATTAATGACATGATGACATAACTCTCATAATTCATAGCTAAAGGGAGGAGTGTGAATCTGGGCACATGATGGATCTGCATGGTGCCACTGAAAAGGAGAGAGGAAGTAGACAAGCAGGTGCTCTCCAAATCTGACCACAGAGCCTTTGGGTAGTGAGGCAAGGCAAATTTATTTATAGTCTTATACCTAGATGCAATGTGTTTTACATAAACAAAAGCAAAACGTAAAATAATGGTGAATGAAGCATAAAAGGATAAAATAATGTTTACACCTTCTTTGTATTCAGTATTCATAAAGCACTATGAATGCATTCATAAAGGGTTATAACGCATCCATAAAGCCTTATAACTAATTACATTAGTATTCATAACTGTTTATACATTCTCATGACTGTAATTATAAGCATCATAATGTTATCCTATAAGTTTTTACAACTTAAAGTGAGACAAAGCATTATAAGCTTCTGTAACTGTTCATTATTTGGCATGAGCAATTGGGCATATAAAAAGACAATTAACAATATGAAGCTTTATAATTCTTTGTGACATTTCAAGTTGTAAAGGCTCATAAGATAACATTATAATGCCATATGAGTACAATCATTCTAATATATAAACATTTATAAACACTGATGACATTAGTTATAAGATTTTATGAATACAGTTGACCCTTTATAAATGTGTTTCTAATACTTTATGAACACTGGGTTCATAGAAAGTGTTACCAAAATAGTTTCCGAATATAGTTTTAAAATATCTTATATTAATATTAAAATTCTGAAAGACAGTAGGAGTGCATCTGATTGAAAGCAACTGCATAAATAGAAAGGGTCTGAGTTTGACACAGATAACACTGGAGAGTTTTTTTCAGCAGGAGAAGTGTGCCTGGACTTGTACTTGGTCTGCATAGACACAATAAGATAGTCATCTGGCAGGTGACATCACTTGAACTTTATGTAAACAGATGAAGAAATAAGATAAACATAACAGCTCCTTGGGCTTGTGGAGATCAACACTGATGTAGGCCTACTGTATGTAGAACTGTCACTTGTGACACGTTATGCCACTCTGGACTACTTTTGTTTGAGAATTGTGGGCATTGATAAGTTTCTAGATTTCTAGCAAGGCCCACAAGTTTCACAATGTTGTGCGTGTCCTTGGGGAGATGCTATCTCCAGTCCTCTCACGCCACTTCTCCTGGGTGTGAAGCGGCGTGTCGACAGCTGTTGGCGATGGCGGAGCTCCACTTTGGCATTTTCCTCAAGACAGCAGCGCGGCAGAGATCGAGCGATCCGCCAAAGCTCATTATCCCGGTCCTGACACAGACGTTCTTTCCCTTCTAATTACATTCGACACCCTCATCAATTCTTGTATTGTCTGCCAGCTCTCTGGAGGGGCTGAGAGTTTGTCATAGTACTCATAGGACTTCAGCACTAAGGACAGTCAAAGCTGCATGCTGCAAAATGGAGGAAAAGGCAGACTAGACAGGCAGATAGACTGAGAGATTAGCACTTAGTGAACTGGTGCAATGCATCTGATTTGGTTTTGTGCCCATTTGATGGAAGAGAATGTCGATGTGCTAAAAGCTCCACAGCGATGTATTGAGCAGTGTTTCCCCTTGTAGGGAGATAACATGACATGACTGACATCTGGTGGCTGTGACAAGCTGTTCTTCTCTATTAGACACGCTCTCACCGTTCCTCTAATTCGCTTCCACCACAGAATACATTAGACATGCTTAGATACAATATTATTTGGATGGCCCATACCAACCAGTTTTCATTGTTTTTTTAAAGTATATTTTGTCTTTTTTCGCCTTTAGGCAGAAAGGATAGTGGAGACAGTGGAGAGCTAGGTTAAGATCACCTTAACCAACAGCACCATTGTACCCAGCTAGTTTATTGTCTTTTGTTATGCTACCTTTACATGTACACAAATACATTGATTGATATCACTTTGTGCACACTTTATGCTGAGTATGTACTGGTTAATGGTAAAGTTCAGGTATTAGTGTTTCATCTTTGTGTGTCTCTATGGGGT
>PYXC01002066.1:765000-805000 GCA_015244755.2 Tenualosa ilisha
GGTGTGCCTGTGTGTGATGGCAGAGTCCACCTCCTAACAACCTCTCTAACACACACTCTCTCTCTCTCTCTCTCTCTCTCTCACACACACACACACACACACACACACACACACACACACACAGTGGGACTCCGCAGAGGCTACTTTGATTTATCCCTACAGGCTTCTTCATGGGAATGAGCTCCCAGCAGACCAACGGCCTGACTGACTGACTGACTGACTGACTGACTGACTGACTGACTGAGTTCTAAGTAAGTCTCTGTGCTCCGGATGGATTAGTTGCAGTTCATATCTTCATAATGATTGTCTGGTAAATGCAGACACTCCTAAGAAGTTTGATATCCAGCCAAGGAGAGGAGGACCTTTAGAGAAGGTTAAGAAAAAATGTTTATGTGTGTGTTGATCTGGGTTTTTTGGGGTTGTTGCAGAGGATGATTGCTTTGATTCAGCTATACTTAACTCTTTTTTTAAATGCAAGTTGACTTCTGTGAATGTCAACTTCATATAAACTACTGTGACCTTAAGAAATGGCTTTTCTGGTTGTCATAAACTGGAGTGACTTTTCTAAATGTTCTCTTTTCCACCTCTTTTCTGTGCGGCACTGATTTTGCCGTGGGTGTTTTCAGGGTTTATTTGTGAAGTTTACCCTCTCAGTGCTGTCATCGTTAGAGTGAGTAGAAAATCATAGTTTTGTGGCAAAGGGTTATTTTAGACCACTCTGTATCTCCCTGTCAAAGGAACTGTTCTGCTGTTGTGTCAAAAACTGGTGTATCTGCCTGTTAACTCTTCAACAGTACACTCTTCATGGTTTAGAACCAGATCAAAAATGTATGACTACAAGGATAAATGAAGTATTTTTACTTCTGTATAAGTTTGGTGATTAAAGGCATCAAACTGCTTTGTTTAAAAACTAAATCATATTCATGCTGTCAGCTGCACGTTTAAGTTCAGACTGAGTTGTCTTGTATCGTCATTATGGCTTTGGTGGTGTGGTAAGTTTTACAAGCTTGTTAAGTTTTCTTCTAAATTCTCAGTTTGTGTGTGTAAGTGAGAGAGATTTTGTGAGCAGTATTGGTGTGTATACATTATGTTCTAAAGTATGTGGAAGCAGCAAAGGGGTGTGTGTGTGTGTGTGTGTGTGTGTGCGTGTGTGTGTGTGTGCACGTGTGCAAATAGTTACATACTGCTAAGGATAGATGTGTGCTTATGAACTACTGTAATTTCCCAAATTCTAAACAAGATTAATAGATGGATTTAACAAAATTTCTTAATCCCCAAGATTTATAGATGGGGGAGGACTATACGTGAAAATGCAATGATTTTCTTAATTTTTTTCAATGTGATGTTTAGTAAACTGCAGTTAATACATAAATGAGATACATGGGCACAGTCAGAGATAATGTTTTTTTCCGATGTCTGTGCTCTCTACTGTAGGCTCCCTTTAGGCTGGGTTTATCAGGTCACACTGCATGTGCCTGGGTCCATTCATCTCTGCTGCTGACCCACGATCAATACCATTGATCCTGTGGAATATTAGACCTGTTAGCTCAGGACAGCTTATTCAATTCAATTCAATGCAGTTTTATTTATACAGCGCCTTTTGCAATAGTATTGTCTCGTGGCGCTTCACAGAAGGAGCACCCAAGAGCAACAGGGGCAAGGAAAAACTCCCTTATGTTCAGTTAATCTAGGAAGAAACCTTGGGCAGATCCACGACTCAAGGGGCTAACCCAACTGCCAGGGGTCATGGAGAAAAATTACAATCAGTAGTAACCATGACAGACTATAAGTTGCCTATAGTTTTAGCTAAGGTTCATAATAGTTCATAATTGAGTATTATCCCACTTTTACATTACATGGTAGTCAGTCTATAGGGCGGACTCCTCTCACCCTCCCCTCCTGAGTGGACTACAACCAACACTACGGGGGGGCCATGTCAGGACCGACTCTCCATCATAGAGGCCCTTCCTGGACACCCATGCTAGGCCCGACTCC
Organism: Tenualosa ilisha; assembly: GCA_015244755.2. Taxonomy (NCBI): domain Eukaryota; kingdom Metazoa; phylum Chordata; class Actinopteri; order Clupeiformes; family Clupeidae; genus Tenualosa; species Tenualosa ilisha. Next base: position 766,996 of record PYXC01002066.1, read on the forward strand.
CCTTCCTTGAGGCTTTGTGATTGACCCCCCCTCACAATGGCACTGTCAACTGGCCCTTTATTGTTACCCCCATGACCCATTTCACTCCTTTGAGTTTGACACTATGTCTGGCCGCTGCTACATTGTCCAGCCATAATTCCTGATAACCACCTATGGACTGACTACCATGTAATGTAAAGTGGGATAATACTCTATTATGAACTATTATGAACCTTAGCTAAACCCAGGCAACTTTTTCTGCATGACCCCTGGCAGTTGGGTTAGCCCCTTGGGTCGTGGATCTGCCCAAGGTTTCTTCCTGGTTTCTTAACTGGATATAAGGGAGTTTTTCCTTGCCCCTCTTGCTCTTGGGTGCTCCTTCTGTGAAGCGCCACGAGACAATACTATTGTAAAAGGCACTGTATAAATAAAACTGAATTGAATTAACTGGGTCCAGTGTCTTTGACTGACCACCCCTTATCAAAGTTACTGTTTGTCTCTGACTGATATTCAGATAACCTTTTATCCTGCTCTCTGAAAATAATTCTAAGAAAGGTAAATATAAGAATAAGTCTTTGCCAGTCTAGACAGGCTATTTGAGGAAGTGTCAATATCTGACTGTGAGTGTGATAATTGACTTGCAGTGACTTCTTCTTCTCTAGATCCACAATCATGGCACAAATGCATTATCAAATACTTCCTTAACTGTGACTCTTTTATCTTCTGTGTTTTTTTTAATCACTGGTGGATAGTTAGCACAGAGACACTCCGAAGTTGGGCAGAGCTACAGTAATTATGCAGCTAAATTTGAGAAGAATTTTTTATTCAGTGTTGGTATTCCGTCATGAATTTCTCATGGAGCAGGATACAGCTGATGCAGCTTTTTCAGCTGAGGGGGAAAAGAGTGAAACAATTACACTCACCATGCATAAAACATGAATTACACAATCTTTTGCTCTCCTCTCCTCTCCTCTCCTCTCATCTCCTCCTGCTATCTCTCCATCTCCTCCCCTTTGTTCTCTTCTGTTTGTTTGGCCTTTCTTGCCTTCTTCTTAATTTGGACCTCCATCTCCTTGCTCTCTCTCTCTCTCTCTCTCTCTCTCTCGATCTCCACTTGTTTTATTAGCTTTTTTCTTTCTCCACTGCTCTGCTACTACTCTGCTGTTTTTTCTTTTTTTCTCTTTTTTCCCCTGTTCCTCTTCATCTCCAGAATTTCTCCTCTTCTTGCTTTTGTTCTCCATATTCTTCCTCCCATTCTTCCGCTCTCCTCCACTCCCTCTCTCCTCATGACGTCATGCTTGTGGTGTACAGTAGGGACTAGAGAGTGTTTGCTGCTGTAGTTGTGTGAGACGAAGGGAAATTGGGGCCACACCATGCCTTCTCTCTCTCTCTCTCTCTCTCCTTGTCTCTGTCTCTCCCTATCGTTTCCTCTATCTCTCCATCTGGTGTGAGAGGAAGGAATACTGGGGCCACTCATGGCCTTTGTCTTATTCGCTCTCTTTCTCCCTATCTCTCCATCTCCCTCTCTCTTTCTATCTCTATCTCTGTGTGTCTCTCTTTCCTCTGAGAGGCTTGTTAATTAGGCAGTGGGAGCGAATCAAAACAGACCTCCTTCTCCTTCCTCCCTTTTCTATTTATATCACATGACTCCCAAGGCCCAGAGAGCTACTGCAATCTCTCATTCTTCCTCTCTCTCTCTCTCTCTCTCTCTGATGTGTGTGTGTTTGTGCGTGCATGCATGCTTGTGTGTGTGTTTGTGTGTGTGTTTGTGTGTGTGTGTGTGTGTTTGTGTGATGTGTGTGATGCAGGCAGGGAGAGAATCACCACACATGTAGAGATGCAGAAAATGAAAGGGGGCTTAGCAGAGAAAGAGAGGACGAATGAGTAGATGGATAGATAGATCAAGAAAGAGAGTGGAAAAAGAAGAAAAGAGAAGCAGAAACAGAGGTTGATGGAGGGATTTACAGAGGAGGAAAGGAGCTCACCAGTGGGAGGTAGAAGGAGCCTGGAAACTGAGGATGAGAGGAAGAGATGAAAACAGGGAGAAAGAGAGAGAGAAAGAGATGAAGACAGGGAGGGAGGAAGGGAAAGAGATTAGCTGAGATGAGGGAGAAGGGGGGGAGGATAAGTCAGCAGAGAAAGACAGAGAGGTAGGAAAGAGAGGAAGAAAGTGGTGCGATTAGCTGCACTGATCTGAGATGAAATATTCAGGTGTAAAAGGGACCAGTGCTGGAAGGAGCTGCCCCCCTCCTCCATCTTTCTCCCTTTCCCTCTCTCTCGCTCTCTTGGTTGGCTCCAGGACCCATCCTCAGCACTTATTGGTTGCTCTTCATTGGACATTCCTTATGGGTCGTGTGTCAGTTTTCAGTTCCACAGCTGAGCCATCTTTCTCTTGTGTGTGCGCACTTTTGTGCACAAGTGCATGTGTTTGTCATGTGTTTTAGTTTAGCTGGCTTGAGTGTGTGTATGTGTGTCAGAAGATATCTTACTGTACCTGTCTTAGAGCAGCAGTCCCAGGCATCTCCTCTGTTCTGCTGTGCGTGTGTGTGTGTGTGTGTGTGTGTGAATGAGTGAGTGTATGGAGACAAGAGAACGTGAGAGAAGGACATACTGGGAACATATGATAGAGAGACACACTGTGAAGTCGCAAGACAGACAGGTGTATGGAAACAGGGAATGAGCATGACAAAGACAGGCAGACAGACAAGTTGTTTTTGGAACATTAAGTCTCCCAGAGGCTGCTACTCTGTCTTGCATTAAACATGGAGAGCGACTCTCTCTCCCCCTCCAGCTCAGAGAGGCTGCGGGGGAGACTCTAAAGGCCTTGGCATCAGCATCACCTGATCAGTGTGCCTCTGTTATGCTGGGACACTCTTTTCAGGAGGGTGACAATGGAGAATTAATGTCCACAAACTGCTACTCACATTTTTAACATTATTTCAGTTTTGAACATTGATTTCGGGGTTCTTCGAAGTGATTTTTTTCCCTCAGAAGTTTTTCTTTCTCTGTCAAAGAGAAAATTGCTGTTTTCTTTTTCACTCAAAAGCGCACTTTGACCTTGTTCATTCTCAGCTTGCAAAATGTAATGTGATGTGTGGCTTGGACTCATGATGAGCATCACAGTGTTTATGGTGGTTATGCGCTCATTAGATTCTTGGTCTTATCTCTAATGTTGGGCAACCTTGACAGTCAGTGTGCAGTGTGTGTCATACAAACATGGATATTTGTAATTAGTCTGCATGGTATGCAATGGTATGGCAAAAGTAATTTAATTAGTCAGATCTTTGGGACCAGTTGTTTGATACTGGTTGCTGGCTCCTGAAATCCTAACAAGAAAAACTTTACTTTTACTGCTGAACACTGCGAACACTGCACTACAGAGTGTAAATATTTGTCATGAACACACTGATACTTGTATTCCACTTGTAGTGGGTCCTCTTGCTAAGATCTAGCAGGTATGGTGTCAACAATGTGACTGGAGCGATTTAGAATGAATGTCCTGAAGACTAATATCTGGGTCCATAGAATATAACATGCAGTTTTAGAGTCTTGCATTTATTTTATATATTGCATCAGTATGTACATAACTCCTCAGCTGGTAATTGTAGCTCAGATTGCCTAATGTCGAACCAATATGTCTTTGTTTATAGCTCTCAGGTATGGAGCCTGTGAGTCCAACAGAGGAGGTGACGGACACAGAGGACAATGAGGAGGAAGACCTCGGGGTGCTGGATGACCAGAGGAGCATCATCTTACACTTGCTGTCTCAGCTTAAACTGGGCATGGACCTCACAAGGGTAAAAAAGATGGCCATACTGCCATACACATGTAAAGACACACACTCACACATGCCAATGAATGCATGCACACACGCACACACACACGCACACACATACACACACACAGACACACACACACACTGATTACCTGTAGAGCACCATGCAGCCTTTAATGCTTCTGTGAGCCAGCAGAGCTGTTTGCACTCTTGAGCTGAGGGTCTAGAAGTCTGTGCTATATGGAGGTTATATTGTGTTTAATGCAAGTAGATTACCATGTCATGAAAGCCCTTGTGAATCTGTACTGCCTCCTTACCTGTAGGTGGTGCTACCTACCTTCATTCTGGAGAAGCGCTCCCTGCTGGAGATGTACGCCAACTTCATGGCACACCCGGACATGTTTCTGGCCATCACCACAGGCACCACGCCCGAGGAGCGCATGGTACGTTTCGTGGAGTACTACTTGACCGCCTTTCATGAGGGCCGCAAGGGTGCCGTAGCCAAGAAGCCCTATAACCCAGTGCTGGGCGAGACCTTTCATTGTTCCTGGGCGGTACCACATGACCGGGTCCGGCCCCTCAGGACTCACGCCCACACGCTGGGCCCGGCCAACCGGGATCCGGTGCCGGAGGACTCCGCGTCTGGCTCCGCGGCAGGTTGCTACCGGGTGCGTTTTGTGGCGGAGCAAGTGTCACATCACCCGCCAGTGTCGGCGTTCTACTGCGAGTGCCAGGACAAGAGGATGTCTGTGGGTGCCCACGTGTGGACCAAGAGCAAATTCATGGGCATGTCCGTTGGGGTGTCCATGGTGGGCGAAGGTGGGTGACGCGCCTCTGATACAACTAAAATGATAATGCTGACAGTAGGACACATATGCATTGCAGATATACACTGTAAAAGTCGTCCTATCATTGGGAGGTTTCCAATACTGGCACATCAACAACAAGACATGTTTACACGACATGACATTTACATTTGTTATGTTTACTGATCAGCATAGCCATACCTATGCAAACATGTATGAAAATGAATGTAATCACAAGAATGAATCATAAAGGTAAAAGCCAAAAGCACAAACAAGCAAAGCACAAGCTAAAACTAAATTGGCAAGAGTAAAACATTATTCTATACATAGCCAAAACAAACCAACGATGTTAGATTAGCTAATTCTTAGCAGGCAATTAAGCTACAGCATAGTATAATCAAGCACATGCTGCCAAAAGCCATCTAAAATGACCACAGCAAACAGTCTCTACAGGAAGGTCATCTGAAAGGGCCTACTCATGACCTATTCAATTAATTCTTTTAGCAAAAAAAAGTCACTAAATGAACATTATATCGTTCTCCTGACTCTCTAATGAGTTCTCGTTAGCCTGTGCTCGTCTGCCATTGGTAGATATCCTGCAACATAGCTCTGACGCACACTCTGTGATGGACTGCATTAGGTTAAGTGGTGAGCAGTCATCAGTCCTAGATTCACTTAGTAAATCTGGCCCACACGCTAATCATCAGGTCCATTCAGATCTCAAGGCCATGGGGAAATGCCATCCACATTCACTATGAAAGGCCACGGTGGCCTAAAGTCTCTTCCTGTAATAAGTAATGATCAGTGATGTAATAATCTCACAAGCAGAGATTATATGTAGTGAAATGTCGTGAAATGTCCTTTCTGATAGTTCACTGTCTATGCATGAGTCAAACTGGTGTGGCATGGTGGGTCGTGAGTGGGTGGTGTGATACTTGTATAAGCCTTAATATACAGTACCTACCTCTGCCTCTCAGGATGGAAGTGAAATGCCAGTGGTGAGTCATGCTACACCTGTGATACTGCCATCAGTGACTAGCCCCCCTCACCCCCAGCCAACCCCCAACCATTCCTGGGTCACACACAGGAAATTCAAATCAAGTGAGCTCTCCCCTCAAGATCTGTGGAGGTTTTATTAATAGATCTTGATAAGAAAGAAAACCTTGTTTGAAAAGAAACATTATCAGTGTGTAGTGAGTCAGAAGACCCAGAGGTGACATCTGTGCATCAGTAAGACTGTGTGTGTGTGTGTGTGTGTGTGTTCACGTGTGCTGTTTGTGAGTTCGTGACTCTGTGTATTTGCAGGCAGATTCTGGTGATTTCTCCTATTTGAGGTTTGTCACGACTGGTTCTGAAGGATGCAGTTAGTGCCTCTAAAAGTTTTGTGAAAGAATCAATCAGTGATAGCCATTATTGAGGTCAGATGCAAGAGTAGTCAGTAATCTGAGCCTGCACTTGACTAAATCATGGAAGACTGACTGTTGATAGACATGTAAATAAACATAATACTACAAGTAAACTGTCAGATGCGTTATATAGTTGTAAGTGCCTCTCTGAGTCAAAGGAGCCTCGATGGCCCAGAAATTGTCTAACTTTGAAACATTGACCTCCATTTGTTATTGAATAGATGCATTCATCCAAAACAAATTTAGGGTTTGGTCCAGGTATACATCTACACCAGTATTCGTATAATCACTATATCACTATGGGTAAAACATGTTTTTAGAAAACTCCTCTGAGCTTTTCTGTTTCCTTTTCTGTGTGTCTGCCAGAGTTCTGGTCCAGTTGGCATTAGTTTGGTTGTGTCAGAGGCAATCAGGGCTGTATCAGGGCAGAGATCCACACTCAGGGACCTTTGTGTGATTATCACCTAGGTCCACCAGGGATGCTCTGGGAATGCTCATTCACAGTAATAGATTCTGCTGGCTACTGTGCTGAATAGTCAGCGTCTCAAGGGGAAGGTGATGGAGTTCCATTCAGTCTCATCATTCCATGCATAGCAGACAACTAGGAGGAAATCAATGGGGCTACCATGCGCTGTGTGTCATTCAGGCTGGGCTTTGAGCACCCGGGTGGATACCAGAAAAGAGGAGGAGGAGGAGGGAGAGGAGGTGGGGATCAGGAGTCAGGGATCTCGTTGATTTTGGTGTTGGTCATTAGTTTCATCACTTAGCCGCTGCAGGTCTCAGATGAAAATGAGGTCGGCATATCCATAAGAGTCTGGAAATGGGCTTCCTACAGGGAGTAAAGCTCAAGGGAAGATGACAGGAAGTGATGTAAGTGTGGCGAAGGCACACTGAGTCATTTTTAAAATGGAAATTTTAATTTTTACTCTTGTTTTTTATTAGCTATTTCCCTGAAACCCCCTTCACACCTCTAATTAAAAAAAATAAAATGATTAAGCCACCGCTGTCGTGTTAACATAATGTAAATCCAGTTACTCCAGTAACATTAACTTGAGATTTATGTTTCAGACCAGGGCTGAGCATTTAAGTGGTGACACTACTGCTAATCCATTATTGGAAATGAAAGCTGACCGAAAGGAAATGATGAAGAAAACCATTAACTGAAAGTGCAAAAAATCTGTGTCTTTTCTTTTCCCACATATCTGCCCAAATAACTTGTCCAAATGGAAAATAAAATGAAAGACCTACTTTTGGCATTTAATTTTCCTCATTAGCATGAGTCTATTATAATTAAGAAGAATTTAAAAAATAAACATGAAACTGCTCTTAGTCATTTATCATTCATTGCCATTCTGGTACTTAATGTCCATAGCTAAAATGAACAATCTAATTGAGAAAAATAAAATCACTCAAGCTTCACTAAACTTCACTGAAGCATTGATTTTCCCTCATGATGTGCCTAATGTGAATCAAAAATTAAAGGCATACACCACTACACCCCTAGAATTGGTCATATTCAGTTCTGTTGCGTTCATGTGTGTCATGTCACTCACCTTTATCCTACGCATATGAGAAACCCCTCATTTTCCTTCCAGATAACTGCCACAGAAATTGGAATTGCATACAGATTGTAGCCATGAGTGTTAACTATACTAATTAAAGTTGAAATCCATAGTCAGGGGGTCAAAACTGATATTGTAACTTATGTGGACACCTCAGGGTACAAGCTGACAACCTGGCTTGAATACATGTTAAGGGGTCAAATATTAACACACTGTGTTAATATTTGACCCCTTAACATGTATTCTATCCAGGTTGTCAGCTTGGGGATGTCAACCTTAATTCTTAAAAGTGGCAAAGTCGGATTTGAGCCCAAAGCCCTTCCTTATCCTTTGTAACCTCCTCCTGTAATATTGAACATATTTGCAGAATATTCCAATTGACGTGCAAACTTGACCTTTCAAAAAAAGTATACCAAAGGAGTACTGCACCACAGGGGGCGCTGTTTTGTTAACACAGCTGTGGCATGTGGCCTGAAGCAACAGGTCCAGTGATTATCGCAACAGGTGTTTTCACAGAATTTTGCAGAATAGATTAACTTTTTATATTTGTCTACAAAGAAAAAACACTTAGATTCTACCACCAAACACCAAATTTTGCCACAAAAAGGTCGGCACACCTGTAGCTGGGATTATCTGCACTTGGACAGTTTGTGAGTTTCAATTCAGGGATTTTTTTCACTTCTTTTGAATTTTGTTCTGAGATCACTCACCAGAATATTTCAGATTAGGTGCATGTGAACTCACCATTGCCCTGACTTCCACATATCCTCACTGGTATACACATGTATGCATATGTACACACACACATGCAAACAATAATGATAACACACACACTATGTCATACACACACACTCGCACTCATATGCACACACACACACGCATAAACACATGTACACACAACGCACTTACAACCATGCACACACATACACATACACAAGCACACACATACAATAACAGTTACCAACACACTCTCTGTCTCTGTTTTTCTCTTTCTATGACACACAGTCACATACACACTCAATAAGAATGACCTACTCTATTTGTCTCTCTGTCCGACACACACACACACACACACACACACAAATTCATCTGCAATTATCATACACTGCAGACAAAGGAATGTTCTGCACATACCAACACTCTCACACACACAATAGATGCTGCAGACATAGGAAAGTTCACACACAAAACTCTCTCATGCACACATGCACATGCACACTCAAGCACGCACACATATACACACACACACACACACAAAAGGAGATTGTCGGTGAGTTAGACATAGGGAACTACCTCATGCGCACACACCCCTAAACACACTCTGAGAGTGAGACACACCTAGATTCACACACACACACACACACACACACACACACACACACACACACACACACACACACACACACACACAGACTATTCACAACAATGCAGCTTGTATTACTTGTTTGTGAATAGTGATCAGAACATAACAGAAATTCACGTCTTAGTTGATTAGTAGTGATGGGGATGAAACCATTTATGTCAAGTCAAGACAGAGTCTGGTTTTTAAATGTGGCCTAGATCGAGTCAAGACTGATCTTTGAGGAAGTGAGACTGAGTCGAGACCGATCCTTTGAGGAGTCGAGACCAAAACCATCAAAAATTCTGTTTTCATAACCGTGATTTAGTATCACCCCAGTTAATATTCAATAGGCGCACAGTTCTATAAACTAGACTGGGCATTATTTACTATCTACTTTTTACTGACAGAATGGAAATCCAGACCCACATTAAGATCTAGGTATGACCTTCCCAGTCCATGGGGCGGCACCAATGGAGGCCTATCAAAATGCCACTGCACTTAGTTGATTGTAATTGATTAGTGATTATAATTGCAGGCTGCTTGCTCATGTCTTTGCTCTGTGATCGATGTGTGAATTGATTTGAACAATGTGTGTGCTTGAGTACACTATTGTTAGTCTGAAACTTAAAAACATCAGGGATCATAATATGAGAACATCAACATGCCCAAAACTGCCTGTCTCACATAGCGCCACCAACTATGTTTGTTTCTGTTTGAAGTTCAAAGTCCAATCCCAGTTCAGTCCAGTTATGGAAATAACATAAATCCAAGCCATTTCCCCATAGTTTTACCCCATAGTGGAAACATGGCAATTGAGACAAATTGAGACAATTTAGGAAACAAAGTATATTTGTTGTATTTGTTGTATAATTGTTTTAATGTTTTGGATTATTGTATTTGGCAGTCAGTCTTTCCATTTAAAACATACACATCACATCTGTACATTTGAAGAATATATGACACGTGTGTGTATTGTTGGGTGGTGAAATGTCATGGGTTGCAAAACCATAGGTGCTTATCAGACGTCATCACTGCTAGTGGGTATGTGGTCAAAAGCCTAAATACCCAAATAAGTTGCCTCAAATGCATTATATCTTTGCCATCTGACTACTACACAGTTATTACTGTAAACTATTAGTAGTTACTAACTCTTAAATAGTGAGTCAGCAGTTAAATTTTGAAGGAATTGAAAGGAATAACTGCAGTGATATGTCAAATAAATATAAGTGATTTTACAGTCTTGTACATGAATTAATGTCAAAAAGAACCAAAGGCTACTATTTAAAACTCTAGATTTTCACCTGGACATTAAAGTGCTAAAACTTTGTTGCAGTGTTGCACTGTCTCACACCACAAGCTTTAAACTCGGCATGACTCATGCCCCTCATGCCTTATGCCCCAATCAATAGCCATGTTGTTCAATGTCACCTGGTGCCGTCTATAGGAAAAGGAACCAGAAAACTTGATGCAACATAGACCAAATAGCAGTCCTGGTGCATTCATGTACGCCGGACTCACCTGCTGTGTTTTTGACCATCAATTGTATATGAGAAACCACTAATAATTTCTCCAGACAACTTCTGCCAGTCTGCCAATATTCACTGAAATCACAGCCAGATTGTAGCCATAGGCGTTAACTAAATATATTTATTAACACTGGGGAAAGAGTGAATTTGTTTTGCCGGTGGCCCTGATTTCTCTGAGTGGAGTCTGAGTGGACACTGGGAATGTGAGCCCATGAATGTTATCTAAATAGCCCACAGGTCTTTGTCCACTGGGGCCTGACTGACTCAGCCTCAGGGAAGGAGACAACAAGGGAGAAGCAATAAGTGCTAATCCATCATGAATGAAATTGTGCGGGGCAAAGTCAGGGAAATGCGCAGGAGAGGAGCAGCGGAGATTGGGTTGCGTGTATGTAAAACGGAAATGAAATTTTAATGACAGTTACGTAACTCTGGCCAACATGGAATATACAGTGGGACCTGCAGTATGAAACCCATGCATGGCAACCAGCTATTTAAATAGCCTTTATTTTTCACTGTAGTCCAACTCTTTAGACTTTATTGTTTCATACGTATGAAGATGTTGCATGAGAGTCAGTTTGAATTGGAGAGGAAAGGCTTTGAATAAGTGATGCATATTCTAGTCATGGGGACATTTTGGTCATTTTGTGTGTGTGTGTGTGTGTGTGTGTGTGTGTGTGAGCTGAATCTCTCGGCACAGTGATGAATCAGACTTATAACTGCACACTCTTGCTGTTTTAAGCTTATTCTTTATTTAAGCGTGTTCTTGGAGGAAACGATGAATCTCAATTTAATCACTGAACTACAGTATTCAATGTACGTTGAATGTTGCTTTGGTAGACATTTTCTTAAAAGACAAAATGCTACATCAGTGGCCACAATAATTGCCATTTAGTGAGCATAGACGAGGATACATTTCATTCATTTCAGATATTCATAATTTCTGTTCAGTAAGCACTGTAAAAGGTTTAACTCAGCAACATGCATGATTGAGATTGCATAGTCAGTTAAAAGATGTCACATATGATGAATTGAAAAGTGAAATGCTCTCATGTTTAATTTGGATTCCAAGGGAAAACTGATGAATATTTAAATATGTTCATTTAATGGCATGTCATTGGTTTGACACATGGACTATGTGCATTGACAATAAAGTAGAATTTTATTTAAAAGGATCTTTGACAAATCAAAAGTAATTGTCATGTAATGACGTTAATTCTTTCTTAATATAAATCTTGTCCATGTGATGTCAATTTGTTTATTATATTTGTATACATCTGTGTGCTGTACATGCAGTTGCTTACTTTGTACGTGTGTGTGTCTGTTTGTGTCTAAATGCTTACACTCTTTAAATGTTTTGTGTGTATGTGTGTGTATGTGTGTGTGTGTGTGTGTGTGTGTTGGCAGGAGTGCTTTGCCTTCAGGAGCACGGCGAGGAGTACGTATTCACGCTGCCCTGTGCCTACGCCCGCTCCATCCTCACCGTGCCCTGGGTGGAGCTTGGGGGGAAGGTCTCCATTAACTGTGCAAAGAGCGGCTACTCTGCCACCGTCACATTCCACACCAAGCCCTTCTACGGAGGGAAGGTCCATAGGTCAGTTAGTGTGTGTGTGTGGGGGGGGGGGGGTTCTTTACTTCTTTACTTATCACACAAAAAATGATCAACATTTTTAGTTGGCTGAACTGGGTATGGTTACCATTAACAAAGTATTCGTTTGTGTGTGTGTGTGTGTGTGTGTGTGTGTGTGTGTGTGTGTGTGTGTGTGATTCATATTTGCCAGTCCTTTACCACCTTTGACCGCCTTTGTCTGTCAGACACCTTTTTTTGCACCTACTGTCCTTATCACCACTGGGACTACCGAAGTCTCACATAACTTGTCTTGGTCATTCTCAACCACCTTTGGAGTGTATCCCTTTTTGACTTAGGGACTTCCAGACCCATATGTTCCTATACACTATCCCAGCCACCTGGTGGTGGTGCTCCATGTATACTGTGCCTGCCAGCATCTTGCATCCTGCTGGTATATGGTGGACAGTCTCTGGGGCTTCCTTATATAGTCCGCACCTTGGACCTTGCCTTTTATGGTAGATCCCAGCCTCTACTGACCTCGTGCTGCCATGATCAGTGCCTCTGTTCTGTCTTAATGTCCAGCTGTATGGAGACTTTGGTAGGATTTTTCAGTGTCAGCCATTGCTGCTAAGTCAGCAATTCAACTTAGATAGATAGATAGATAGATAGATAGATAGATAGATAGATAGATAGATAGATAGATAGATAGATAGATAGATAAATACTTTTGTTATCCCACAGGAAATTCTGGTATCCTTAAGCTTCCATAACATGCACATAACATACATCCATTATACAAATACAGAGAAAAATCCTATCATGTGTGCCATTAGGGTACTAAGTTGTTTGGTGTGAAAGAAGTGTGGAATGTGCAGGTGGATGCTATGGTAACCCTAGTGCAAAAGTGTCAGTGTAGGTACATTTCTAGTGCAGATTCTGTTCCAGAGTATAAGTATAAGCAGGCTACATATTAGAAGTAGGCTTTATACCATTGCTCACTCCAAATGCACTAAGTGCATATATCTCTCTTATCGACAATCACTAATGCAAAAGCATCACATAGTGCCATCTTTAGGGATAATAGTGTGGGAGTAAAATTAATGACATGGAGTTAATTTAAACTAAACCTCACACTTATCCCTTTGTGTTCTTGGTGGTCAGGGTGACTGCTGAGGTTAAACACAACACCACTAACACCATCGTGTGCAAGGCTCAGGGGGAGTGGAATGGAACGCTGGAGTTCACCTATAGCAGTGGAGAAACCAAAGTGATTGACACCGCCAAACTGCCAGTCATCAGGAAGAGGCTGCGGCCAGTAGAAAAACAGGGGCGGGCCGAGTCCAGGTAAGGGAGGTCTTTGGGTGATCTTGGTGCAGGTTGGGGTGATTTCTGGATGTATTATTAGTTTGTTGAGTTTCAGCAGTTGGTGGTAAAAGAATAAGTCTGGTGTAACCCATCAATTTATAACCTGATTACTCAAGGTCACCAAGTTTCTCAGTGGGAAGAAGAATGAGAAAATTTGATACAACAGAGACTGAATTCATGAAGTGGTAGCAAACACTAGCTGAATAGGACAAGGGAAAATGAAACTTAAAAGGAGTTTCCTTGCCCTTAGCAGTTAGCGTTAGCTGCTGGTTTTGCTGTTGGGTCTATGGTGCACCAAATTTTCTTCTTCCTACTGACAGCACTCTGTGACCTCAAACAACAAGGCTATGGGATGATCTACTGTGGACTTGTGTTGTGAATTGTGTTTATGTTAAGATGACTATACAGATTTTTTGTTCCTAGTGAAAATAGAAAAATGACTAGTGTGTCAAAACGAGCCTTCATGTGCTAGAATCTCCACAGTTTACTTGCTTGTGTGTGCGCGCGTGTGTGTGTGTGTGTGTGTGTGTGTGTGTGTGTGTGTGTGTGTGTTTGCAGGCGATTGTGGCAGCACGTCACCGTGGCGTTAAAGGAGGGCAACATTGACGCAGCGACAGAACACAAGCACCGCCTGGAGGAGCGACAGAGAGGGGAGGAACGACAAAGAGCTTCCAACAACATGCCCTGGAAACCCAAATACTTTATCAAAGAGGTGCAGTGTCCCCCCCAAACACACACACACACACACACACACACACACACACACACACACACAGGACCAAAGAAGGCATAGGATTAAAATGGATTAAATTGTGGACCTGTGAAAGGGTTACTTAAACATATTGACACAAGTATCACTTTACTGACTTGATGTCTGCATGTTTTTGATGCACCATTCTCTCCTGAGGTTGATCTGTGTTTTTGATGTTCTTGCAGGGGGATGGATGGGTCTACCTTAACCCTCTATGGAAGGCCCACTGACAAACCATTACCTTGACCCAGGAAAACATGTGCTTTACTAGGGACTGAATCTCTCCCACACACATGGACCAGACATTAACCCCTCCAGCTAACTGGCAGAGGAAGAGACTGAGTGATAATGGTGGATAATGAAGACTGAGCCAAAAGAGCCAAAGTAACAGAGGAAAAGGAGGAGAGCATCACAGGCTGGACATTCCTGTATATTCTGCTATGGAGGACTAAGAGACTAAGAGAGAGAGGGGGAAAGACAGTTTGGGTGGGGGTGAGATTTGAGAGATGGGGCCCAGTGCCTGAGTGTGCTCCCTACCACTGTTCCCCATAGGGTTGGGCCATGGGATCATGGGACAGAGGAACAGGGACTTACTTTTTGATACCAAACTCCAGGTAGAGGATTTCTATTTTTCACGTAACCCAGGCCTTTCTCTCTTTGGTTTTTATTTTGTAGGTTTTGCACTTGCACACATGCAGTATATATATATATATATATATATACACAGTATATAAGTGACTAGCCTTGTGATAATGATTTGTGTCTTGTCTATGACCATGCACGCTTGCACACTGAAAAATAAAAATAAAACACACATGCACAGAAAACACATGCACACACAAGCTTCTATAGCTTAGCGCAAAATGCTTGAAAATAATTTCAAAAAGACATGACAGTAAGAAGAGTCCGCTTCTGTTGCAAATCAATAGGATCCCCTCTAGATGATAGCAGCCTTTGTGAATCAGGAGGACACACAGGAGTGTTTGTCAAAAAAGCCACACACACACACACACACACATATATATATATATATATACACACCCTTGGACAGCCACAATTTTATCCAGCACTTGTAGCATCCATCATGCCATGGCGTATGCTGTCTCCGTTAACATCCATCACATCTCATCAACATCTCCCTGCCACACCTGCGCATTCAAAGGCATCCTCAGCTTTACCAATATCTGGCCACCACCATGGCCGCTGTGTCGGCATGCAGCCTTCAGTTGGGCTGATGGATGAGATTTGAGTGGTTGGCCCAGTGTCCTCGGTGAGCCACTGATGTGATTACTCCACATTAGGCTCTTCCTTCTTGCTGGGCAATACGCCAGCCAAGGTTAATGGACAACGGCTCCACATTTTAGAGGGTCAGGGTCAGACCAGTAGGAATAGATAGAAGACACAAATGTCTTCTCTGGTTTCCTTTCACAGGTAGGAATAAATATTCATTTTGGGGACAAAGAAGATTTGTAACCAGATGCAAAGAATAAATCAATGATTAAATCTTTACAGTGTAGGCATCGTTCGGCAAACCCTTGTCAATTCTTCAAGATAAACGCATAGTTTGTCAGCTGATTATCACATGTCCAAAAGATGTCATGCCTGCTTGGTGGAGCAATCTTTTTAGGATATGTAGGTCGTGGTTAATTACAGTGTTGAGTCGACTGATTTGGAAGCTTCCACAAAGTTGTTACTGTGTACAAAATGAGATTACACAGCAGTAATTAGTTGTTTCTAGTATGCTACATGTTGGGTTTCATACCTCAGATGGCTAAGACTGCATTGCAAATTCATATTTCCAAGTTATTTATTGGTCAGAACTCAATATATCTAATCATAAATCAAGAGAAATATAAACCAGGTCCATTTACAAATTTTTTTCTTAATATGAACTCTTAGAAGACGAGCCTGATGTCTGTTTCATGTGGACCATACAACCTCTTATGATTTCCCCCCAAAACTTACCCTACTTTTCTAACAATGAAGAGACCCCTCCTCTACACTTGACAATACCAAAATCCTCACATAAACACTAGCACTTTTGAATATAGCAGGGTCAAGGCTTTATCCTCAAGACTGTGTCCGAGTCAGTCAACACAAATCAGAGCCTGTATGCAGGCTCACACTCTCGTGCGCTTTTCTGACTTTACCCTGAGTGAATGTATGTGTGTTATACCCTGCTGGAATCAATGTGCACCACTGGCCTATCTTTGTTGGTATTAGTTAGATGAAGTTGTTTAAGTTTACCATGTCCAAAACCTGTTGTTTTCAATTACTTTTTAATCACTGTCTGGGTTGGAGGCTGGTTTTCTGAGCATTCTTAAGGCTAACCAACAACCAGGTTGAGGGTTGAAACGCCAGTTGCCATTTTTAAGAATGCTGGGAATTTGTTGACCTTTAATGGTGTTTGTTGGGGCAAAGTGCAAGTTCTTTTTAGGTCAGTGGGTGCTCAAACCAGATGTAGCCTATCTCCATAAACGTCAGCAGCATTCTTTATGACCTGCTTGAACTATCTGGGTCTCTGTCTTCTGTATGTGATTTACCATTTAGTTAACTAAGGTTCTTCACCAAATCTCCTAAAAGAATCTCTTAAAATAAAACTACAGGACTGTTTTATTAAGAGCTTTAGCATTTGTTGGGTGGTTGAGTAACGTTTGTTGAGTGGGAATTATTGCTACTTCCAATAGTTATTTTGCCAGTAAATTTGGTAAATTTGATCAACAATGTCAATACTTTATGTGGATGGAAACCTACCTGATGACACCTCTTGGATTTTGTAGCCGAACTACTATCATTTACTCTTTAGTCATTCTCTGGTTACAACTTTTAGTTTTTACATTATTTTAGTTTTTCCTTAGATGAGTATCCGGATGAAACTTTGGAAAATAATAACAACCACTTTTTAGTGGCATATTTGTCCCTAAAACAAGAGGCATATTGAAACTCCTCTGTGAGGTGGTATTCCACTTTATCTAGATTGACTTTCTGTTCATATGGTGCAAACCAAGCAGCAGCTCAAGTGTCTTGGAAGTTCAGTTGGGGAACATTTGTTAATGTTTTGAACATGTGTCTAAACAAACCTATGTGCCATGGTAATCACAGATACACTCTGTCACACTTTGTATCAGGAGAATAAATAAAAATGACTTTCATTACAAGTGACCAAAAACTTGTTCTGATTCTGAATAGATTTTCTTAATTAATATTTAATTGATGCAACACAAACTTAATTCATTCAACCAAGTAATTATAATTGGTAATAATTAAGAAGGAAGATAATAAGGATTTGCTGTCAGATTGACTTCAGATTTTGTGTAAAAGGTCTTGCACCCTTATTTACACTTGGCATATTATGTTTATGTCTGGTAGGGTTTGTGTAGCTAGTCAACTCCATAGCATTGCCTTGAAGGAGATTATTGCGGAGGTTATTGTGATAATAGTGACATTATCCAGGAAATAATTTATGCTTTGCTAAACTGCCAGCATTTAGCTGCTATTAGTTTCATGTGACTCATAGCCTACCCGATTTCAGATTTATTACTGTAAGAGTTCAACTTTGTAATTACTGCCACTCAGTGGTCAATCAAAGGACGGCAAGTCAGAGTTCAGTCTTCAGAAGTTTTTCATGCAGTTTTAACAATCATTTTTGTTACAGTTATGTGTTTGTGGCCAGCAACCAGACCAGTAGATACCCCGGAGTTCAGCAGGCGTGGGCTTGGTTAATAGACTATGGGAGATAGAGTAAAACAAAATGGCCATTCTTCTCTCTGGTCACATTGAACACCATATCCCCGATATCCCATTGAGATGGGAACATTTGACTTCATCAGAAAGAGAGAGGGGTTTCCATTGCATCCTGACTAAGAAAGGTTTTCCACATGCTGTCCAAAAGCATGCCAAAAAAAATATGACCTCTAATGGTGAGTGGAACGAAGTGTGCCGTCTCCTCTGTAATCCACTTAACATTTAACCTACATTCTTTCAATGTACTTGAGGTACTGTATATTATGTGCCAAAGGTCAAAGAAAACAGAAGGAGGGGCTTTGGTAGCACATTGGTGCTCATAGAGGCTTACAAAGGAATGAATGGGTTAGAGGGGGTACAGATGCAGACATAGAAAGAGCCCTGTGGGAAACGGCCCTAAATCTCCAACCTGGCTCCCGTCATCACCCCACCTAAACATACACCTAATGTAATTACTTCTCTGTCTACCTGAAGCTGCCGTCTCGTGAGAGTTCTGGTGCAAAATGGCTTGCCGTGCATCACCCAGGTGGGTGCCAGGCATGGGTGGTGGCTGAGGTGAGCGAGCTACTGTATGTCACTGTAAAGAGCTTAAACCTTTGGCGGTTTTCAACCCTACGCCTGACCTTTGTCCCAGGCCCCCTAATGCTGCTGGTAGGTCAAACAATGGGAAAAATTGGATAAAACAGCACACTGTACAACAGCCTTTTAACTCAGTTTAAGATAACCTCTTAGGTAAGCTGCAGCTGTCTATCTACTATATTGTAATATACCAAATTTTCTCATTCTTTTCCCAACTTACAGCTGCACTGGGTGAGCTCAAACAACAGGGCTATGGGCTAAAAATGTCTACATGAGGGTGAACCTGTAAGAAACATGAAATGACATGTATCATGAACATTAATGACACTTAATTCATACAGTATTTATGACTGTTGTCATTATGTGTCATTCGTTTTTTGAAATGCAGATGCAGTTATTACAAAATCCGAATGACAGCATAAATATGAATGAGGTGCCATGCATATAACAGGCTCATGTCACCCTTATGCAGACCCCTTCAAATAAAGTGTTATCCAAAATTCAAATACAACATATTGCAAATTATCATCTACTAACTATTAATGTAATGAGATGACAAACATGAAACATGTTTTTCTTTTTTTATTATTTGACAGGACTCAACCAAGCATTTCGAGCTACAATGTAAAAAATGTAAACTTGGTGTTTGGAGTGTGAAAAAGGGAACTACTGGTGGAAAAAAAAAAATGGACAAAATACACAAACAGACAGCAGAATGAAAAAAAGACATTGATGCAGAGATAATTGCAGCGGGGATAAGAGCCAATTAAAAAAGGATGAAAAATAGACACAAAAGCAAATGAAAGGAAGCTTTGAAAACAAGACTAGTAAAGGGACATTTTTCACATTTAAGGCTTTATCCAGACTCTTCCACACACCAAACATCCAGACATCGCACAAAATAATCATAACATTAAAAAAAAAACATACATCACACAACAATCAGTGCTCACATCAACAAATGTATCCCTTAGACGTCAGTCATTCATGGAGATAAAAAGCGTTTGTCAAGCTGTCAGTTGAACACAATCTATTCGACTTTGAAAACGAGCCTGCACTACAAGTCTACAAGCGAGACATTCGTGACAGATGCAATCCTGTTCATAGACCAGGCAGAGCACTACAAAGCAGCCTGCATTGAGAGAGGGGGAAAAAAAACAGTGTTAAAACAAAGAGATGAAAGAGGAAATGTTTTTACTGCGCAGAAAAAGAATTAAATGATGCAATTGCAGGGTAAACGCTAGGCCCAGGGAGTCAATGACAGACAAACTCTCAGTCTCTGATATGTAGTAGACCTGTCTCCGCTGTTTTCTAGAAAGTACCATCCATCCATCCATTCATTGCACAAGAAACAACCAAAAATCTACACACCCACACCAACACCCAGTGTTCCTAGACAGTAATAACTAGAAGGGCTCTAGAGTGCAACTAATTTGGGTGCACATGCAACCAGAAATCTGTTTAGTGCAACTAAATGTTTTCATTGGTTGCACTGGTGCACCTAACATTTTTGTCTTTCTTTTCAAAAATGCACAAGACACAAACTTTTAATTCCAGAAAAATTTCAACTCTTTCTTTCACTTTCCACTTGACCATGACCATTGGCTGTCCCTTCAATAGTGCTCATTTTGTGTTCAGGTTGATTCCCATCAAAAATGATGGTGCATGTTTATTTATTGTCATACGTGTATTATCATCTAGTGCTATGTTAGACTTTCAACAACTTAAACTGTCTACAGTATTTTGATCTTATAGTGAACCGAGCTCATACATGTTCCTGACTATGGCACTGCTGTGAAAAACACTCGGTAAACCTACAGTAGGTTATGTGTTGGTGCACCTAAATGAAAAAAAAAAAAAAAAAAAAGTTAGGTGCAACAATGCAACCAATGTAAAATTTAGTCTGGAGGCCTGACTGGAATCCGTATGAGGCAAAAACAGCCCTTAGAGCACCCCTAATTCATTGCTTCAAACTGAATTAGGGGTGTTAAGTTGTTAAGACAGCACTCTTGGTCACTTGATTTTAATTGATTACATGCCCACATTTAAATGAACTCCTGGGACTTGTTGTAGGCTAGTTTCTGCTGTGGTTAGGCTAGGCTCCTTGAAAGGTATGTATTCTATCTAACTTTGGAGTAGAAGCTAATATCCCACAAAGTTGGTAAGTTCCTTTAACGATCGGGGAAAAGTGGTTCAAGGGCAGGTTAAGATTGATGTGTTTGAAAGCAGAACTCCTGCGACTGTAAAAGAAGGTGAACTAGTTTTTACCCTTGGGATTTGACCCCCTCCCCAATCCCCCGGCATCAAAAACAGATTTCAATCGATCAAAAGACAACTTGGGAAAAGAAAAAAAGGCAAAAGGTAAAGGCTTTCAGAAAACAATTCACATTCGTCAAAACAAAAAGCAGATTTTTTTCCTTAAAAATTATTGCATTCACTGGTCTAGTATTTGCCGTAGAAACACTGTAGTAAAGTCAAAGCAAAATAGAAGAAATAAAACTTAATTTGCATATTAAAAGAAATTCACCACAATATATTATAACCCTTTCAGACATTCTCTTTACATAACATATTTACACTTTTAGCATTCCTCTCTTGTTACCACAACAAAAAATCTTTTTAAAACAAATCAAATATCAAGCAACAATGACAATCAAAGAAATGCTCATAATGAAAAACAAACAAATAAATGAACAAACCATTAAAAAACAATTTCTTCAACACCATTTAGACAGAGCTGTACCCAACGTGCTGCAGTTCCTCCCTGCCGTATACCATCTCCTGTACACGGGTCAGGAATTTGTTCCAGAAACTTCTCCATGGAGTGGAGAGGTCACAATTCTTCAATTCTTCTAAATGAGTTTATGACAGGGAGGAGAACAAAGGTTCTTTGGTGCAGTAGTTCCCAGTCAGAACACAAAATGGTCATAATTGTCTCTGCTTTCCACTCCAATTCTTGAATGCTTCATCTGCAGCTCAAATATTGTGTCACAACCATGACCCCACCACCCCCCCCCCCCCCCCAGCCCACACGCTCCAGGGTCTACTGCCCCTTCTTGACCATGATCCAAAATAGTGCTTGCAAGAGTCCCTTGTCCCTGCTAAACTGTGCATCCAGACAAATTCACATTCAAGTAACATTTGTGGGGGTACAAAAATGAGAAGTAAAATAAACTGACAGATATGTAAAGATACAAAACAGAATAGTGAGCCTAACATCCTCAGATAGCGGATGGCCACTCTTCAGGTTGTCAGATTTCCACCCACCTGCAATGACCACAGGGTGGCGCCAGTGAAGCACTAAAACTCCAAGAAGAATGCTTAGGCTCCACAACCTCAACCTCTGGTTTCATTCCATCAAATTTCTCTTTGCTTGACTTGTGTTAATTAGATGTTATGTACAGTTTGTTTTGCACTCTTTCCCCTCCATCTTGACCCCATTCATGTCCTAATTTATTTTTTGCTGTGTCTCTTCCCCTTCTTCACAACTAGTTTGTTCTTGATGTAGCCACGCTTTCTCTTTGCACTCTACAGTGTAGAAAAAACACACACAAAAAGAAACATTAGTCTTAAACAACATCTCACTATGATTACATTAAGGATTAAGGGCATATACTATATGTATTAAAAGGTCATTTTACACAATTTGATTGATTTAATATTTTATACAATCTGATTGATTTATCTGACCCAATTCATAGAAGTATGATGCAATAAACTAATACGCCATGAGAAAATAATGAAAATCATGCAGCATTTCAGTATTATTAAAAAATACTAAAACAAACAATAGTATAATGCAGTATATCAGTATTAATATTGCAGAAACAATGCAGATTATTTTAACACTTTTTTTCTTAGCCAGACCATCAAAGTGCTCCTGCAGTTGGAGCAGTTTAACAATGCACAAACAAGAATGCAATTCCTCAAATTATGAGTCACCACCATTCCTGTTAGAGTCTATCAGCAATATTGTTAATGGAAAAAAATGCAGTACACAATTACTTGCATTGTTTTAAGTTGAACAGTTGCACAAGATACAGATAAAGTTTCGACACAACATCCAATGAACTTTTGGCAAAAAGTAACTAGGAATTGGCAGAAAGAACAATGACACTCAAAGTGTTACTGCGGCTGAGCGCAAGTCTTATTTTACATCAGGGGTGATCAAGAAAGAGAAGCAAGTTGTTTCTGAAATATTCTCCAGCCCAACTCGAATGTAAGCCAAGCACTGAGTGAGTCTGTAAAAACCCTTGGAGGGAAAATCAATGGCTCCTCTGTTTCACAGTCAAGTAAACTTCTTGGAGTTTGGCGAAGAAGGAGGTTTGGCCTCTCTCTTGAGTAAATGTCCTCCGGGAAAAGACTAGCACCCATGCTGTGAGGTTGTCAATGACGTGCGCACAGACACACACACACACACACACACACACACACACATACAGACAGACAGACACACACACATACAGATACACTGACATACAGACAGACAAGGGCTGAATCCCAAAGTCACCCCTAACCCTAAGCGCTTCAAAACCTTCAAAAATGCAGCTGGCATGAATTTACAAATCATGGGCTGAATCCCAAAATCCATCCCAAGTCCCTAAGTCCAGCATCCTCAAGATTTAACTTCATGATTGGCTCATTTAGGCCAGTGAAGTCTATAAGGGTTGACGTTAAGGGTGACAAATTGTGATTCAGCTATGGAGTTGATTCATTCCAGTTATGTCTATGAGGCCTCAGGGCTTAGGGTTTAGGGGTTAGGGGTTAGGGCTTAGGGATTGAAATTCAGCCAAAGGAGACAGATGGTCAGAATGACACCAATCTCATAATAATGCCTATGTGGATAATGGGCAGAAATAGAGACACAGACATGCACACAGCCAGCCAGCCAGGAAGACAGACTGCTGAGTACTGAGAGACACGTGTGGGAAATTCAGACTAACACAGTCATAAGCATGCAGGGCAGGGCAGGATAGACACACACATCTCTGAAGACAGAAACACACAGCCGGCAAACAAAGACACATGCTGGGAATCCAATTCAGGGCCATTTGTGCAGACGAAGAGATGAATGAATGTGAGTAGTCTGTCAGACAGACAGATGGACAGACAGACAGGCAGGCAGATGGACAGACAGACAGACAAACCCCTGACCTTTTTGGTGGTGTACTTCTGTTTGGTGATGGTGTTGGTGACGCGGGGCTTGTGGTCCAGACGCTCACGGTTGTCCAGCTTCTTCACCTTGTAGATACGCACTAGCCAGTGCTCCGACGTGAAGGCTTCCTCCAGGTGCTTGAATTTGATGTCCTTGTTGCCGATCTCAGCATTCCGGGTTCGGTCAAAGCCCGGAGGTGTCCGGAAGTCCAGCTGGAAGAAGGTGGAAGAAGAACAAAGGTCACCATCATCACCATCATCATCATCATCATGAGAAGACTTTCAGTGACCATATCTACATTTCTCGTAAATAAAACTAAAATAAAACCCTATTTAACCCTAAATAAAACCTTATTACTCAAACTTTAACTTCATTGCATTGTTATCTTTTGAACTTGTGAAATAAAGGTATGCTATGCAAATCTGAAATAAACAAACCTTGATTAATATTTTATCACAAGAAACAGTAGGTACCCTTGAGGCCTACTAAATATAATAAAGCCCGCAAGCAAGTAATGTTTTGTGTTTTGAGAACTAAACTCTTTACATCACATTAGCTAGGAAACAAGGCAGCAAACACACCCACAAGCACATAGGAACGCATACACACACATACACACACCATCACAATTATATGCACATTGCCTTCGAGACATACTACCACACACTAAACAGTCAGGCAGACATGCGAAAACACAACAACACACAAAACCATACACATACAGTACACACAAAACAAGGTCTCTCTCTCTCTCTCTCTGACACACACACACACACACACACACACAAACACACCTGCATCTCCCCAAAGCGATAGTAAGACATCTTGTACATGAGGCAGTTGAGGAGAGTTGGGGAGCCGGCCTTGTCCACACGGAACTCTCCCTGAGGTGTGAAGTAATCGCTCTCCTGAGGGACACACGGGAGACAGTCATGATATACACACACACACACAAACACACACACACACAGCTCTCAAAGGAATATCTGCACACTCACTAAGGGACTAACTCTCAGACACATATACCTGTGCTAAGTGCTAACACTAACTGTGAACACACACAAGCAAACAAACCCTCAGGGATCACTGTCTCAAGCCCCTGCAATACACACACACAAAGATACACACATAAACAAACAAATCCATTTGGATCACTTTCTTAATTATTGCACACACAGAGACAGACAGACAGACACACACACACACACAATTGCATGGTGACAGCTGAACAATGACACACGGATTGGCTCTCTGACACTCTGAGCATAAGCCTCCGTTTCCATGGGGCCCCTGTGAGGGCTTGGGGTTATTATGGGATTGTTTGTACACGGAGGCTTGATTTAATTAAGCTCAGCAGTCTAATTAAAACTTGGATGCCTCTCCTCTCCTTCTGCGCGCGAGAAAATCAAAACAGGAGGAAAGAGATTGACGTTGAAGAGGGCAATGAGTTGGGATGTCAGCCAACACCACAAGAGACAGAAGGTGCCAAAACAGGCAGTTAGGGAATGCGAGCAAACACACACACACACACACACACAGACAGACAGACATAGAAAGACAAATGCACAGACACAGGCAAGCAGGCAGACAGACAGACAGATGGATTAAGACAGAATGACAAACACACACACATACACACACACACACACACACTCACTCACTCACTCACTCACAGAAACTTACCCGAATGTCCTTGGGATGCTCTCCCTCTGCTATCCTCACCATCCAGAGGAACTTGTTGATGTCGTCGCCGGAGTAACCAATCACGCCGCCAAAGATAATGAGCACATAATCCACATCCAGACTCCTCATGATCTCATATGCCGCACTCTCATTGGACGACATGGCCTTACCCACCTGAGCCAGAGAGAGAGAGAGAGAGGGAGAGAGAGAGAGAGAGAGAGAGAAAGAGAAGAGAGAGAGAGAAAAACAATGTATGACTTGTTATTCCAATAAAGCACATCTGAATTGAATTGAATTTAAATGGCAGACAGGGAGAGACATTACTGGTCATTAGCACTTCTAAGGGAACATAGTGAATAACTGTGTGTGTGAGTGTGTGTGTGCGCGTGTGGTGTGTGTGTGTGTGTGTGAAAGAGAGCTCGAGCAAGACAACAAGCGAGAGCTAAGTGCCACACATTATCATTATATTGTCTTCTATATAATTTGTTCAGTATTCTAACAATATTGAAATGATATGACAATATGATTGTTGGGATAGTGGGACTAGGGGTAGCAAGATAATGCAAGAGAGCAGAGAAATAAACATCTAAATGGATAAAGGGACAGATGTTTCGGAGACAGAGTGAGTATTGTGAAAGTCGATGAGGAGAAGGACACATAAGATAGGATCCCTTCAACACACAACATTAGTGACACATCCAGACACACTAAAGCGAGTGGAGAAAAATGACAATGTTTTCCGAGTTTCTAGTCCACAAAAAAAAGAGAACCGGACGGATATCCCAAATGTCCACAACAGCATAAGCCCCTTCAAGCTCCTCACACCCATCTGGTGTCTGTTGGAAGAGTTCCGCCTGATCACTTTTCAGCTCCTAACCTTCTCACTCGCTGGCCACCAGAAATATTCTTCCCAGCTCTCTGTGGGCGTGGGCTCTCAGGCTACTCACTGATGCGTGACTGCTTCTCCATGTGATTTGCTTGCATGCCATGTGTGATGGTCTGGTCTCTTGCTTGCATTAATTAGTTAAACCAAAGCTCACATACTGCTGCTCATCGCTACCAGTCTGACCACCTGTCACCCGGTCCATATATTTTTTGGAGTTGGACAGATGGGTCGTATTTCCTAGCAGTGGTATGTGACTGTTACTCCATATGTTTTGTCCATGGATGAGGGGATGGATAGATGGCTCCTAGGTTTTACCAGTTTCTTGTGACTGTGTTTCCATGTTTTGTTTTTTTTTAAATCCATGAACAGATGGGTGGATGGATAGATGGATGGATGGAAAAATGGCTCAAGTTTTACTAGTTTAATGTATTCAGTCATGGATGAATGGGTGGATGAATGGCCCCTACTTCTCACCAGCACTATGTGATGGTAATTCCTCATATTCCATGTGAGGGAAGGATGGATGGATGGATTTGAAGTTTTGCCAGTACAATGTGACTGTTGTTCCACTGTTTTTTGACCATAGATGGATGGATGGATGGATGGATGGATAAAAAGATGGGTTTTAACTGTTCACAACTGTCCACAGCTGGTTGGGTAAATAGGTGGGTGGATGGATGGATGAATTGTTGAATAGACGGATAGATGAATGGCTCATATGTCTTACCAGTGCTATGTGACTGTTGTTCCACGTGTTGTTGTCCACTAGTGTAGTGCGGTTGGCCATGCCAGCGATCTGGTAGCCGTAGTCCCACCAGGACATGACTCGGGCGTGCTCATCCGTGTTCTGGCGCAGCCAATAGTATGCCTCCCTGAAATCATCCAGAATGTTCCGAGACCTGCCCAAAAGAAAAGCTGATTGAGTGGAGTCTCTTCTCCACCTCCTCCACCTGACACCTACCCCTCATCTAGCATAACACTGGTGCTGAAGTAGGTGTTACTCGTCAAGTGTGTGTGTGTGGTGTGTGTGTGTGTGTGTGTGTGTTTGTATTTTCATCGACACTGTGTATTTTCACTGACTAGAGTAGGCAATGCTGGTAACCCACATCCAGTGTGTGTATGTGTGTGTGTGTGTGTGTGTGTGTCAATTCAATTCAATTCAATTCAGTTTTATTTATACAGTGCCTTTTACAATTGTATTGTCTTGTGGCGCTTCACAGAAGGAGCACCCAAGAGCAACAGGGGCAAGGAAAAACTCCCTTATGTTCAGTTAATCTAGGAAGTGTGTGTGTGTGTGTGTGTGTGTGTGTGTTCCTCTCACTAACCCATCATGATTGTAGGAGGCCAATACAACACTGGGGCTGGAATAGGCGTTGCTGGTGACCCAGGTGCAGTGAACAGCAAACATCATCAGCAGCATCAGCATTAGCATAGTGACAATGCTCTTGATGTTGGGACCCAAGCCTTCCTCAGACTTCTCCTGCTCAGACACGTGCTTACGCACCTTACCAGCCTGCAGGGGGAGACACAAACACACACACACACACAAACACACACGCACATCAAAAGACAAAACATTAGCCACCAACCACACACACACACACACACAAAGATAGACACCACAAATATCAGACACACACACATACACAAACACATGCATGCACAGACAAACACATAAATGGAGACAACACAAATACCAGCCACACACAGACACACAGAGAGAGAGAGAGAGAGAGAGAGAGAGAGAGAGAGAGAGAGAGAGAGAGAGAGAGAGAGAGACAAACATGGTCAGGGCATGTGGCATTTCCCCCTAAGATTGAAAGCACTGTAGCGTCCCATTTAACCTTTCCCTGCGACCTCCCCTTGGTCCACTAGCCTTTGGTTTGCCCACAGTACACAGATGAGGAGCAAAGATCAAAGCTTTGCGCTTCAGCACTGAAACATCCTGACGTGCGCCCTTGACAGCGACAAAACTCATCTTTGTCATCACTGTGTTAAACCTGGAGGGAATCTCCTGACTGATAAAAGAAATGAGGCATGGATGCTGGATACTGAATGCTGTAAGCAAACACAGGGCTGCATATACAACAGAGAAAAGCATACAGAACTGCCTTCAATTGGACTGTAACAGACTGCAGCAGTCAAAGGCAGCAAACACAGTACTGTGTAATCTTCCCTTACTGCATCTTCTTCATATCACCTGGTGTGTATGTGTGTGTATGTGTGTGTGTGTGTGTGTGTGTGTGTGTGTGCATGTGTGTGTGTTTGTGCGTGTGTGTGGTGTGTGTATGTGCATATGTGTGTGTGTGTGTGTGTGTGTGTGTGTGTGTGTGTGTGTGTCAGTGTGTGCACTAAAGATGAAAGCCCAAACCATTATTTCTGCGAGCATGTGGGGAGGTTACAGATTTCTTCTCAGGGCGTATTTGGTTAATTATGCATTGGATGTCTGGTGGGTCAATGTCTGGTGCCATTATTTGTTGCTTACTGTTGACAATTTGAGCACAAAAGGGGAACAACGCCGAAATTGTCTCTCACTGCGAGGGATGTGTCTCATTCTAAAACTGCACAAAGCCAAGGCATGGAGAAAAGCAAGCCAATGGTGTGTGTGTGTGTGTGTGTGTGTGTGTGTGAGTCAGTATATGGGCCAAATACAGAGCCATAACAGTACCAGATCTGCTTGCAAATCACTTTACTGTGAGAGACCTCATCTTTGGCAGTGTCCTTGTTTCCACTGAGGAAGTGTGAGTGAGCGAGCGAGCGAGCGAGATACTCTCCCACACACACACTCACACACACACACACACACACAGTTGTGTGTCTCGTTCCACCTGTCTTGTTATGGGGGCCTCGCTCCCGCCTGTTAAGCCCGGCGTCTCCTGGGTGTATATTATAGGCTTCTACCGACTGCTCTTTGACGGTAATTTCTGCTATAGGCTACTGTGCAGCAACCTTCCTGCTCTGCAAATCTCTACTACAAACTGCTGCACTGTACAATCTCATTGTGTAACGCCTGACGTCCCCCAGGTTTAGTTCTACAATAAAGCTCTGGAAACGTCTACAGGGGAAAAAAGGAGGGGGGGGGGAGTCGGGGGTGGTGCGAGGGGGGGACTCCAGACCTAAAGGCAAGCTTACTGCTTGATGTCCTCCAACACATTTTGAAATGGTACACTCTGGGTGTGATTCTGGGCAAAGGTTGTTGATATGTCAGCCCAACAGCCTATTAGACTACTTCTCCCATCTGTGCTAGATGCTGCTTGGCTGGAGTTGTTTATGGTTATATCCACTGTGTATACCTAACAGACAACTAATCATTAGTGGACCATAAGGGGCAATTTCTTGAACAAAAACACAATTAGACTACTGGAATAAGTTTAGGATTAGTTTTGCAGACTTAAACTTTTGCAAGCTTTAGCTAAGAGCAGATACAATAAGACATCAACCATGAGGTGTCTTGACACTTCTCCACACAAGGCATTCAAAAGCACCAACCACAGACCCTACACCAGACACCTCACAGGCACAGCCTCCTCACCTTGTCATAAAGGTTACCAGGGTTACGCTTGTCATCCTCGTCGCTGCTGTCGTCAGCGGGCGGGCTTTCGCGCTTCATGTCGTCGCCCAGGTAACGCTCGAAGACGCTGGAGAAGGCGATGGCCGACAGCATGCACACGACCGGCGTCAGGGTCAGCATCAGACGAACCATCACTCCCGCAAAGTATACGGCGCTGATGGCGTACAGGGCCACTAGGGGGAGACACACACATATATGCCGCAGACATGAGACATACACACACACACACACATATGTATGTACAGATGAGGCACAAAGCCTCAGAAAGGACTTAAATGGAACTTATACGAAGACCCAGGTGTGGCATTAAGTGCAGCAATAAAAGACAGAAGCGGCAAATAAAACGTTTTCAAAGCAATTTCCCCAAGGTCACAGAAGGGACTCAATGTAATGCAATACTTTCTCAGGAGTACCTGAGCTTCTCAGAATGCTGCAGGAAGCTCCAATAAGGTAAATAGGCCATCACTGAATTGAATGATATTCTTGAATGACTATATAGCACACAGATGTCATTGACTCTGAGGAAAATGTTGTTATTTAAACGTGAATTTGCTCTAAAAATAGAGAATAATTCTATATCCATGTGCTTTAGTGATATTTTACAATGTTAGCATTAGCGACTGTGAATAGATTGCCAAACTCAACAGAGGTGTGGTGGAAACACATTATTACCTTAAAATTAATGGCTGTCATTAAAGTGATTAGAACATTTTAAATTAGGATTACATATTAGATTAGAACAAACAAAGCAGACACATTTTTGGAAAATATGTTATTGGTCTGTCAGGTTAACTAAAATAAGAAATAACTGGGTTGATTAGGGATGCATCGATTTGAAATTTGGCTCGGATATCAGTCCCGATATGTAAAGGTACTTGGATGGTGTATCGGAAAAATCAGCCAATCCAATTAGCTAGACTTTTAATGACCGCAACAACTCCGCCACGGTAGCCTACTGAGCACCTCTGTGCACTCAGCTGGCTTGCAAAGGACAGATGCCATAGCACGTCAACTAGTGCAGCTGCAGGTCATGAAATCACAGATTTTCTTGCTATTATAAGTGCTCTTAATAGAATGATCATAAAGTTAAGGTCATTTACTGTAAGTTTTAATGAACAGCCTTGAAACTTAAACTTGACTCATGTTGAGTCTGCTTGCCAGTAATGTAGCAGCCAAACGTTACTCAACAAAAGGACAACAAAATGCATTTTGAAAGACACATCTCTCCTGTAATCCAATGAAGGTTCTGCTCAAGGTGTTTATGAATATTTATTTAAACTGATGCATAAGTTGCATAATAAGATGCATAATCAATAACTGCAGCAGCCTACTGATTTCCACTAGCACCTTTCATAGAAACAAACTTAGCTTCACCAAAGTCCTGTAATGCTAGAATTTAAAGTGTCAAGCGCCCAATTAGATCTAGGCCTACAAACAGCAAATACAATGTAATGACACTGGCACACACTTTTTCACACAATTTTTTAAATTATAAATATTATTCTACATAACAATTTATATAATATCATATTAATGTATATTTTATTTTGTTCTGTTTTGTCTTGCCCTCTTAGAAGAGTAGGCAATAAAGGCTGAGGATGATGCCTATCTCCTAATTCAATGAGGATATTGGATCGGTATCAGGTATCAACCGATGTGCAAAACCCATGCGCTAAATCGGTAACGGAACTAAAAAATGTATTGCACGTTGCTGAGAATCAGATAATAAATTCCCTCAAGGTCAAATTTTATCCTGCTGTGATCTCCTTTCCAATACCAACTCTTTGTAATACCATCTATGATGGTCTGTATAGGCTACACTATCTACATATGAAACAGATCCTCCTGCATACCACATATAACAATGCCATTCAAATACATTCAAGCAGCGGTGCTCAATCTCCTTAGGGTACAATTACCAATAAAAAGCTCAGACAAATGCAGACTGAGGCAGGCATGACCACTGAAGGCCCTCTCTGGGAGCACGGCCATGACATCTTACCGAAGACACGCTCATCATTGATGTTCTTTATGCAGAACCAGAGGCCGGCGGGGAATGTGCAGACCAGGATGTGCAGGTCGAAGAAGAACGACACCCAGGTGGTTGGCTGGTGCTCCGACACCGACGCGATGATGGGGATGTGGATCTTGGCATACCTGCACACGCAAGGAGACATCATGTCAGGAAAACTGCAACAGGAATTAAACAGACCCCATTATGAAATAAAACACTACATACTTAAATTGTTTTAACTGACAGATACAAGTGAGATAAAACATGTGCGTTACTTTAAAACATATGCTTGGGAATAAAGTTGGGGGATAGGTTGGAAGTTATTACTATGCAATAATATACGCATAAGAGATGCAGCACACAGTGTATATACCTACTACACTTTTATTGGAGTTTCTGACCCAGAGCATATAGCTCCATACTTGAGAGTGTAGATAGCTATATGCTTTGCGCTCTGTATCTGCACATGGCCATATACAGTCAAAATCAATCACACACACACACACACACACACACACACACACACACCACACACACACACACAACAAAATTGCACTGAGTTCCTTTACTATAAAGAGACACTGGATTTCAGGATGCAGTTTTTTTTTCAACGCAGTTTAATTTGTCTTTAAATTTGCCTCCTGCTATGTGTGGACTTAGCAGCAGATATGCGATGCTGTTAGCATTCAACACAGCATTTGTGGAGCAAGGAGATGGGGAGGTAAGGAAGGGAGGGGAAGGGGGTGTATATGTCAGAGCATTTTAAATGCAAAGCCTGAGATCGGCGGATGGCGTGCAGAGGGGCTGCATGTGTGATGAGACGCCGGGGAGGTTGGAGGTGTAGACGGCGAAGTCAAACATGTGCGCACACTCACCCAGTGTCCCAGAGAGAGTAGAAACGACCACTCCATGGGGCGATGCAACCTACATTGAGACACACACACACACACACACACACACATGTCAGAACACTAAATGTACTTGAGTGTGATGTGCAGTGGTGGGCTATCAGGGACACCCAAGAGCACGAGGACAGGATGAGATAACCTTTATCCCACAGGAGAGGGAACAAAGAGGAACAGAAGGAAGAGAGCAGGGTGGATGGGGGCAGAGAGACAGAGTATGAGAAAAACAGATAGACAAAGAGGAGAGAGAGAGAGAGAGAGAGAGATAGAAGGGGAAGAAGCACAACAGAAAGAGGGATAACAAGTGCGAGAAAGAATGAGTGAGAGCAAGAAGATCAAGAAGAGAAAGAGAGAGAGTGAGAGAGAGAGCACAGTAATGGAAAGAGCGAGCAAAGGAGACAAAGAGAGGGAGTGAGTGAGCATCTATGAATGAGAGAGATGGAGAGATGGAGAAAATGAGGTAGTGAGAAAGAAGTATAGAAAATGAAAAATAGAAAATGAACAAGAGACATACAGAAAGCAATTTAGAGGGGATGTGAGAGAAATGAAACAACGTGGAAAGCTAACAAAAACCCCCAAAACAGAAAAGTAGAGAATGAACTGTATAGCGGAGAGGGTAATTCCTCTCCAGTCAAGCCAACAGGCCTCCCAAGACCCCCAAAGACATCTGCTCTGTAAAGCACCCTCTCTTGCATTAAATAAAACTCATTATAGGTGTCTGACGTCGGAGATGGGAAAGAGTGAGAGAAAGAGAGGGAGGAGAGATGGCAGACACACACAGATTCTTCATCACACACTCTCCCAAGGTTATGTGGGATAAAATGCATCACAGGCTGCGCATATGAATGCACACTCATGGCTCTGTGTCTCATAATGACCTCATTCATCTGCTTTGTCGGACACTTCAGACACATCAATATACATATGAAATAATATGCAAAGACCTGCTACGCACCTATGGCCTCCACTTTAGACAGCACATGTGTGGCCAAGGACAAAGTAGGAAGAGCGAGAGAGAAAGAGTGTGTATGTGTGTGTGTGTGCGTGCTTGTTTAGCTATAAATTAGTTTAAATGACTGGAAAGAGCAACAAAGTCGATGTCAGTATACAAAGTCAAAGTCAAAATAGTCCTAGCGTATAATCCAAACTCTCACAGCTATTCCAAATGAGTGGGAGAGAGAGAAATGAAGAAGGGTGAAGAAGTGACCTTGGTTTGGTATTGAAGTTATTATCGAGCCCCAGGGTTTATGGTACAGATGCCTGAGTCAATTACACCTCCCCATTGCCCAGATTCTTTTCCTTATAGAACAAAACCAAATCAACCACACAGCTGCTGACTGTTTTTAACTCAGCGTGACCTGTAAAAGCATTCAGGTGAGACATGAATATCAACATGAGCAGAAATGTTAAGATGACAAGCTTTCCCCTGTGTCTACTTTTAGGTTGCTCAGGTAAGACATTACACAGGAGCTCTCAGGTGAGACTCACCTGTACATACATGTTCAGGTAAGACACTCACGTAACACTCTGGTAAACACCAACCTATCAGGAGGAATTAACCAACCATCTCACTTTGTGTCTGCTTGTCTGTCTTGTATGAGTGTTACACACCAAGATTATGGTCTCATATCGTATCATATTAATCCAATAACGATTTACTTCAACTTGTTAAGCTTATAAATTATTTAATTTAATTTATTTTAACTTATGCCATTGAAAACATTATCAAATGTAGGGGTAGAAGTTGAGAACTTGAAATGGAGTAGAATCAAGAATCGAATGCTTCAATTAACTGGAATCGTACCCCTGTGATATTATCCATTCCTCTTATCAATGTCGGCATGATTTTCAGATTTTCGACAGGTCTTTCTGAATACAAAATTGAAATGTTCTACATGGTTGCCCTCATTATAACAAGCTGCTATGGTCACTATAGAAGTATAGGCTATATCATGGGCCTATGTGCTGATTCTGAAAACCTTCTAAACAGAAAATCCTATCAATTCCCACCCTGAGGCAGGGTATGTTTGTGATAATGTTCAGATAGGCTACCTTCAATCTGACACTTAATGCCTATGCTGACACAATGACATTGACAAAGCAGTGACTTGTCATGGATTGTCAATAGAAAACAATCAGCTAAAGAAGTGCTTTTGTATTTATGAGTGTCTGCTGCGATTACTTAAAATATTTCCCAGATCCATTGCCAAACAGAATTCTACCATCTGAAAAGCTGTTCCAGTAAAGTTCAGGTGCCATTTTTTTTTTATTATTATTATTTGATTTTAAATTATCTTTTTCTTTTTTTATGTGAGGCACCTTGTGTAGGATCATTTTCAAATACCATTTTATTTTTTTTAATGTAAAGCAACTTGCAGAACATGCTAAATACATAAACAAACGTGTCTTCCCTGGCCCAGTAGGTCAAGAGCCAATGGAATCTCCATTCTACTCAACTAGTAACAATGGACATGCATCAAATCATTCTGTACAGGGTCATAAAGGTGGCTAGGCAACATAAGAACATAGAACATACCACAGACTACACTGGTATTTCTGTTCACTCTTTCATGTGCTTGTTTAGAGGTTGGCTAGTGTATTTGTTGGCTGAGTTCTTGTGAGCAATTCTATATTTGGATTTTGCTTTATCGTGACCTGATGCGGTTCTCTTGGTTCTTGGCCTGCTGCCTGACAGCAAGGCCAGATGATCATGGAGAAAAAGCAATTAAGAAAAAGGTGAAAAAGTACACCCTGCAAGACCTGAGGAGAGAACTGGAGGCTTTGGGGGTGAACATCGATATGGACATGGATGGACGTAAAAAAACAACCAAAAAGGATCTACAGAAGCTTCTCATACGGGAGCTGATGCAGCTCGAACAGGACCGCAGTAGGGCAGAAGGATTTTTTTTGCCTATGGACATCCCAAATGATGTCAAAATGGTTCTGGCTGATCTTGATGAATTCTTAGACAAAGAGCTGGCAGAAATGGAGATCAATGAAAAGAGAGAGGATGATGTGATGTTCGTAATGAATACCCTTTTGAATCAAGTTGAAGAGAAGGCTGATGAGAAAGCTGTTGACACACCCCTGGACAAAGTGAACTCAACTCTGGGTGAGTGAGAAGACATTAGCTCAAATTGGGTATAAAAAGTGGCCTTGCATCACTAGATATGACTTTGTGAGCTCACATTTTAACATCCAAGCTGTTCAGTATTGAGTTTTAATGAAGTGTTCCCCACATGTTTAGCTTTGGAGGTGGAGAAAGCGTTGACTCCAGAGGCGGGAGACTGGGAGGACAAGACTGCACAGAACGTGCGTTTCTGATGTGCTGGAGAGGACAAGTTAAGGGCCTGATACTCCCTCCCCAGGAGGAGGTCTCAGATGGCGAGAAAAAGCAGCAGACGCCAGACCTTGTAATGAAATGACATTGACTTCTAAAATAATAAAAACCTACCATCAGAAGTCAAACATCTTGTCAAATCTTGTCTGTTTTTTTTGCGCCAAAATAATTATTTCTCAAACAATATCAATATAACAACAGTATCAAGCTATTCCAATCAATTTCAGAAGGCAGATAATCACTTAAAATGATCACAGAAGGCAGATGATCAGTAAAAAGTAAAAAGCATTCACATATATAACTCGCCTGAAAGCTTCTCACATATCAGTACTGCTCTGGTCACTGACACTGGCCCATCAGAAGTACTCAGATACTCATCTATTCCTGAGTGCTCAAGTAAGACACACTCACCTATGCAGGACAGGTAGATGACAGTGAGGAAGACCACCAGGCCAGCAGAGCCCACACCCAGGTAGAATAGGGCCTGCCTCTCCTGACGAGTCAGCCGGTCTCGCAGGTACTGCAGGAAGGCGTAGGCCTGGAGCAGCGCAAACACACCTGCACGCACACATACACAGAAATACCTGCAGTCCCTGATACGTCAAGACAAATGAACACACACATCTCCATACACATACACACACTTACGCACGCATGCACAGAAAGAACAGTTTCATACAGTCTCTCTCACACACACAAATGCTTTCCCTCTCTCTCACAAACACACACACCACACGCACACGCACACACACACAGAGAGAGAGAGAGAGAGAGAGAGAGAGAGAGAGAGAGAGAGAGACAGGAAGATTTATACAGCTACAGATATGTATCTGCACACATGGACACATACTCTCTCTCTCTCTCTCTCTCTCTCTCTCTCTCACACACACACACACACAGGTAGATTAGGTATGGCCTGAATAGAGATATGGGATATGATAGTGTTTTCTGCCATAAGTAACTGTAGAACTACAGCTGATAAAATCCTTTATGTACAGTCTTCTAGATGCACAAACCTTCAATACGATTGCTCTTGCTCCCTCTCGCTCTCTTACACACACACACACACAGTCATAAACACACACACACACACACACACAAGAACACACACACTCAACTTTTCTCTTTATGTTGACAAAGAGCCCAGATGCTGAGGGAAGCTGCTCTCTAATGGAAACGATCAAACACTCCTGGCTCAAAGAGTAAACGAGCAAGAAAGAGCATGAGAGAGAGAAGAGAGAAAAATGAGAGAGAGAGAGAGAGAGGGAAGGAGAGAAGGGAAGCTGAGAGTACATCAAATACACATACAGATACATTCACAGACACAGAGACACAAACAAACAGGCTCACACAAACACACAGCGGCACACACACTGAAATGCACACACACACACACACACACACACACACACACACACACACACACACACACACACACACACAGCTGTCGGTACTATTGAGCACAGCTGAATGGCGGCAGGTGTTCTTTCCAGTGACCATTAATCGGCTTAAGCGCAGGTTGCTGCGTGAAGGAGAGACGCGCTGCCTCCGACACGTTTGCATTTCACATTACATCCCTTACTGTATGTAGTCTTCTCCAGGCCGTCTGTCTGGACAGAGGATTAGGCCTCAAACAGGATTAAATTTGACTCTCAAAGAGAGGAACCTGCCACACGCACATGGCAGCCTAGCGCCTCACCCCTCCGTGTTCAGGTTTCACCTCTCGACTATGGTTCTACCTCTCATGACCCAGATGTTGATTATTATAGACACTGATAATGTGATTCAATGGGTTTCTCACTGATAAATGCAGGAGTGAAAGGTACTTAAAAAAACTAAAAATAACAACAGGTGAATCCAGGTGAAACAATTGTGCAGTGTTTTATAATACTGTATTGTCTGTAGTCAGAAAATAGTTGTAGAGGGGAATGGCTTTTGTTTTCTTCACAAAAAATCAACGACAACAGCAATTTGGGTATGTTGTCCATCAGAGCACAACTTTGTTTGCCTTATCTTGCCTGAGAGTGAGAGAGAGAAGGTAGTTCAGTG
>PYXC01002066.1:807500-817500 GCA_015244755.2 Tenualosa ilisha
AGATTCTCATTCATCTAGGCCATGGTAGTCGAAAGTCGAAAGTTGTTTGTGACTGGACTTCTTTTTGGAGCTTGAAGACCTTCACCTTTCATCCAAAAGGCTTCCTTCCGACCTGATGGGGGGGGGGCAGAGGCCTTCAAATCAAAGTGATGAACTCACACTTTGTTGGCTTAACAGTGACAGAAAGCTAGAAAGCCTTCTTTTGTCACAGAAGCATTTGAGTGTTATTTCACAACTGGACAATAATACATTGAATTGTCAAAGGCTGACATGAACATACGCCTTTGGTGTCAACATAGCCTGTTAAGGCAAGAAGACTTTGTTTCTGCATTGGACTTTCCAATGAAAACTGCAGAGAGAGAGGAACAGTCCCTATGACTCTGTGCCCTGCATCAATCTAAAGAATTCAACAAGAGCAGCGCAGCAAGTGAACAGGCTACAGGCAAGTTAATGAAAATATATCCATATTGTCTAAAAGTAATAAGGGAAAGGGCACTCGGAGAGCGCAGACCCACACCACCAATTCCCATCTTACAACATTATCCAAAAGGGAAACCGAATTAGATCTGTTCTCTGCTAGCTGAGACTAGCTCCTCTCCTGAATGTAATGGGTTACTATTTTCTTGGCACAGGCGATACCATCAAGTTCCATACAAATCAGTCTGGTCGTTTCTGTGAAATCTCACAGATGGACAAACCATACCAACAACGGAGCCCACTCCGACAGATAATTAAGCTAGCATCCTGCTCAGACAACACAAGCTGAATATCAATCTATTCAGTGCCCGTCAGTGAGACCCACTTTCTTTAGCTTAAAGAATGATAATGGGTAGCTAAACTGTTTACACTGTTTCTTGTCGCAGACAGCAACCTCTCCATTTCATTGATTGGTTTGCGTGTGTGTGTGTGTTGGGGGAGTGGAGGTGTTCA
Organism: Tenualosa ilisha; assembly: GCA_015244755.2. NCBI lineage: Eukaryota > Metazoa > Chordata > Actinopteri > Clupeiformes > Clupeidae > Tenualosa > Tenualosa ilisha. The sequence goes on from PYXC01002066.1 coordinate 808,431, forward strand.
CAAAACTTGTCAATATTCTTTCATTAATACAACAAAACGACTGGTTTAAGGATTCATTCTGACAAGAATACCAGCAGGCTACAGCAGGCTGTGGGTAGGGGGAGTAGGTATTGATGTATCTAGTGGTGGGAAGGAAATTAGAGGGGGGGGGGGGGTGTAGTGTGTTTGTAGTCTTTAAGATGAACAAACAGCCAATTAATTTGCACCTCTGTGAATGTTAAGGTTCATTCTGTGTCAGTGTGGTGTGTGTCTGTGTTCCAGGCCTGTATCACTTCCCTATGACAGAGCAGCATGATGAAACCTCTCTATTACCTGAATCCATTCACCACCTTCATCCCCCTTAACAGTACAAAGTACAAGGAGGAGCCTCCTGACACAAGAGTCATTCACTCACACACACATATACACACACACACACACACACACACACACACACGGGGGTTATTCATAACTAGAGCAGGGTGGCTTCTGTAGTAGTAAACATTAATGTGAAGGAACTGTGTCATTTGTCTGAGCCTTTCACTGTCTTTGCTCAACTGGGACACTATTCATTTAAACCAGGTTAAGGAGCTGAGTGAGTAATACACACACTGGTGTTAAGCGGCGCTTCGTGCTCGATGATCAGTCTCCACCTGAATGGGATGAACTCTTCGCCATCTATGTGGGCGATGAGGCATCCGTTTCCATAGCGATCAGGCAATGGTTTTTTTTTGTGATGGTGAATGGATGTGACTGAAAGTGCCAGGAGTGATGACAAAGAATGAGTGATGATCATATTATGTGTGTGTATGTATATACACACAAGTGTGTGTGTGTGTGAGTGAACAAGAGAGGGAGAAAGAAATAGATAGAGAATCTATGACAGTTTGACATAGTGACTGGAAAAATGGTTTTAATTCAACACTGGCTATCTGTGCATGCATGTGTGATGTATGAACAGCCTATGTGCATATTGACGTGTGGTGTGTGCCTGTGTGTGAAATAATGATTTATGGAGCCTCTGAATCTATAAATCATATTTCTTCTTGTCTGTGTATTTTTGTGTGTGTGTTTGTATAAAGAATTGATAATGAGTTGTTGGAGCTAAACAAGATTCATAGATCAGATTTTTATATGTGAGGGTGAATGTATGTGTGCGCGTGCACACTTGCCTGTGTATTGTGTGTGTGTGTGTGTGTGTGTCGGTGTGTCTTTTGTGTGAACTCACCGATGTAGACTCTTCTGCTGAAGCGTTGCATCAGTAGCAGCACAAACACATGCAGTGGAATTAGATTGATGATAAACACATAACCTCCCCATGCTGACACCTAGAAGATACACACACACACACACACACACACACACACACAACCAACACACACAAAATAGAAAAGTGATTAATTGTCCAAACACAGCTTCGGCCAATCATTGCCCGTTGCAAAGATTTGATAAATGATGTGCGCACAGCCTCCAACAACTGACAGATAAACACAAACACACACACACAAACACACACACACACACACACACACACACACACACACACACACACACACACACACACACACACACAGCTTTACTTTTACTTTACTGAAAAAAAAACCAATAGCATCTTCATAGATTCCTTTCAGAAACTCAACCCCTGATCAATGAAAAGTGTAGACAAAACAATAGCACCAAAATTGGTCCATAAATTTACGTGCTTGGACACAAGCACAGGCACACATTCACGCACGCACGCACACACACACACACACACGTGCACACACACGTGCACACACACGCACACACTCTTTGACCTAGACAAATTCAACAGTTTTTCTTTCCAAATACACAAAGACATAAAACACAAACACAAACAAGCACAACAAAACACAACAGGACAACAAACACCAAACAACAAACAACAAAAAACCTCTCTTCTCATACACACACACACACACACACACACACACACACACACACACACACACACACACACACATACAAAAGACACAAATCTACACTGGAAATACAACAAACAGGCAAATACAGGAGCGTCTTCCTGACTTAAAGCCTGAGACAAACACCCTGATCGATATCAGTGTGGAAAGCTACAACACTGCCATCAATAAGCCTGTAGCGGGCAAAGCAATGAGGGGCTAGTGTGTGTGTGTGGTGTGTGTGTGTGTGTGTGTGTGTGTGTGTGTGTGTGTGTGTGTGGGAGATAGATGGGCCTTTAACACCACAGCTACCGTGAGCCTTGCATAAGGGGTGAGACCCTGCATAAATCACCTGCCTCTATTAAGTGCACCAGGCAAAGGCCAATTGCCATGAATCACAGCGAGACTGGGAAAGAGAAGTGTGTGTGTGTGTGTGTGTGTGTGTGTGTGTGTGTGCGTGCGTATGTGTGGGGGGGGGGGGTGGGGAGAGGGAAGAGGAGCCACAGACCGAGAGAGATAGAGAAAGTGAGAGAGAGTTCACATGTGTATGTAAGAGGGTATTTGTGTGAGTGAGCGAGCGAGCGATATGTCTGATATTAAACACTCCCACATTACAGAGACGTGCCTTTTCAATACACAGCAAAGACACACATACACACACACACACACACACATAGGCACACAGAGACACATGCACACAGACACACACACACAGACAGACAGACAAGCACACACACACACACACACACACACACACACAAAGATAAGGCCATGATCCCATAGCTCCCTTCATATGCTTGGAGTCAGAGCTGGCTAGATTAGGATGGGGAAGTGGAGGGGCTTCATGCTTAATTGGTAGCATCAGCATATACCCTCAGGGGCAAGGAAGACACAAAGAAAGAGGGAGGGGAGAAAGGGAGAGGGAGATAGAGAGAAAGAGAGAGGGGGGGAGAGAGAGAGGTGAAGAGGGCAGAGCCTAAGTGACAAAAAAAAAAGGAGAGTTAAAGGATGAGAGTTGGCGACATACTGAGAAGGAAGGAGCGATGGATCAAAGAAAAAGAGAAAGAGGGAGACAGAGAGGGGAGGGAGGGAAAGGGAAAGTGAGGGGAAAATAGGAGGGGGAAAACAAAGAGAGAGAGAGAAGGAGGGAGAAAGAGAGAGAGAAAGAGAGACAGAGAGAGAGAGGGGGGAAAAGGGAAAGCGAGAAAAACAAGGGAGGGGAAAAGAAAAAGAAAGAGAGCGATATAGAGACAGAGAGAGAGAGAGAGATAGACAGAGAGAGAGAGAGAGAGAAAAACAAGTCTGGGTTATTTCCTCCTGAAGTGGTAAAGAGCAATTATCCCTGCGTGGCCGTGTACCAGGCTAAAACAGAGCGTCAGGTAATTAGCTGCTTTTGAAGCCCAGCTGGGAAAAAACAGGAGATTAATCTGCAAATGCACGCTGTGTGTTGACACTGAGGGGAAAGATTGTGTGACTGTGTGTGTGTGTGTGTGTGTGTGTGTGTGTGTGTGTGTGTTTGTTGTTGTTTCTTGCATGGAAGTGATGAGCTGCTGTCTGTGTAGTTTGTCTGTTTGTGTACATGAAGGGCTTCTGATTGCTGGTGTGTGTGTGTGTGTGTGTGTGTGTGTGTGTGTGTGTGTGTGTGTGTGTGTGAATCCTGTCTGTGAGAAATATGATTGGTGGGCTCAGGTAAAAAAATCAAATGTGGGATTCCACTGGATACCGACATCTAGAGAGTGAAGGAGCCATAGGGATGAATGTACGTAAAAGATGAATTTATTTTATACATGTGTGTCTATATGCATGTGTGAGAGTGTGTTTATGTTTATATGTAAGAAATATGGCAGGAAAGAGGCTAATTGAAGGCTAACTGAGCAAGAGCTTGGAGCTGTGGAGCATGTGGCAATCACAAACACACACACACACACATTCACACAAGTATACACACACACTCACACAAGTATGCACACACACACACACACACACACACACACACAAACACAGATGTTTTTGTATTACGCATCATGTGTGCATGTTGCATTATGCATCGTGTGTGTGTGTGTGAGTGTCTCTGTGCGTGTGTCTACTTGTGTGAGTGTGTGTGTGTTTGTGACTGTTGTGAGTGTGTGAGTGTAATGTCATCAGTCTATGAATATTTTGTGGTGCATGATTAGTGTATGTGAGTGGGGTGTGATGTGTGAATGAATCAGTCTAAGTGTTTTTGATAGTGTTACTGTGGGTGTTCCAGGCAGACGGTGCTGTTTGAGAAATCATGTACTGTATGTGTGTGTGTATGTATGTGTGTGTGTGTTTGTGCTTGGGTGTGAGTGCGTTTGAGAATAACGTAATATTGTGTGAGCATTATGAAAGTGCTGTGCACATGCATCACTGTGTGCATGTGTGTGAGTTTTTTTGTGAGTGTGTGTGTGTGTGAGTTTTTTTGATGCTGTGTCAATGCATCTATGTGATGTGCCTTTATGAACTGTGTAAGTGGATGTATGTATGTATGTGTGTATGTGTGTGTGTGTGTGTGTGTGTGTGTGTGTGTGTGTGTGTCTCTCTCTGTGCCCATGTAAACATGCCTGACAGGGAGAGGAAAACAAGTGATGATGTCCCTGCTCATTTACATTAAGCACTGGCATATGCTCCCAAGTGAGAGAGCTAATAACCATTAAGTATGTGTGCGTGTGTGTGTGTGTGTGTGTGTTATGTGTTGGCATTCATCTCCCTGCCACCACTCGCTCATTATCGTTAGCAGAGGGTTGAGAGCACGGGCTAATGGCTAACGCTCCATAAGCAACTACAGCTAGACCAACCATCCATGGGATCACCGCCCTCACCTGAGAGGGGTCAGGAGCAGATGGAGGGAGAGAGAGAGAGAGAGAGAGAGAGAGAGAAAGAAAGAATCAAAGAAAAAAAAAAAAAAAAGAAGGAAAGAGAAAGAAAAAAAGGAGAGTGAAAGAGGGAGAAAGAAAGAAAGAAAGAGAGAGAAAGAAAGAAGAGAGAGAAAGAAAGAGGGAGAGTCCTTTTGTTTACACATTACTTGTACTTCGTACAATTGAAATTGCTTTGACAATGCAATGTGTATTTCAATGTCATGCCAATAAAGCTCTATTGAACTGAGAGAGTGTAGAAAGAAAGGGACAAAGAAAAGCATAGAAAAAGACAGACATATGGATGGATAAATAGAGAGAAAGAAAGAAAAAAAGAAAGAAAGAAAGAAGGAGAGCGACAGATCAAGAGCTTAAGTGGTAGATGTATCAACATGTAAGAGTCTACTCCAAACATTATTTTGTAACATTTTTTTGGCAAAAGTAATTATTTCAGGACATGCATGAAAAAATTCAGCCCTTTTTAAAGCAAATGTAGACGAGATTGTGCTTCAATGTTTCAATAAGATAAGAACTTACACACACAAACAGAGAGCCTCTACCAAAATCTGCACAGCAACTTCTCTTGGCACCAGAGAGCTCCTTCTAAATGACAGTCCCTTAGCTGACTACTAGCCTGGGAACGAGAACTACATCAACAAAGACACAGGGTCTGGGGACAAGACAAGTGACTGATCTCGAATTACAAGGGTGTTAACAGCGAGAGATTTAAAATTAAAGGAGAAATTTGGTGTGAATCAATCCATAGCCCTTGTTTGAGGTCACCAAGTGCTGTCTGTAGGAAAAAGAACCAGCAACTTTGATACAACATAGACCAAATAGCGAACTGGCAGCTAAAATTAACTGAACGGGGCACAGGAAAATTAAACTGAAAGTGAGTTTTTGTGATCCATTTAGGGCAATGGGTCAGTGGCAGCATTGCTCACGTAAGCTGGCACATAATTATTTATATGCTGCCATATAAATGAACAGCTGTAGTTGGCCTGACCTCCTACTCAACATAAAACTTTCCAGTCATCCAAAAGAGTTCCAGACACTTTGACAGTTCCTCCAATCAACACAGAGAAGTTCAGCATCCATGCAAGCCCACTGCACATTCATCCCTAGTGAAGCTGAGCTTCTCTTCTCGAGGCACGTGTCCAATGAAGGCCTAACTTTGCTAGACTGAAAAAAGCACTGCAGTCTAGTCCAGTGTGAGAAGTTCTAGTGATGCTGTGTTTCAATGGGTTTGAATGAGAAGTGCAGGATTTCAACAGGAAAATTACGTTAAGTGTGATAAATTACTATCTTGCTGAACATTTCGTGTCTGATAGGTTACAGATTAAGAGTTAAATAGTCTCCGCATTTATGTAGGCCACAATTGTAACCTAGGGTTAGTAAGGTTAGACAGGTTAGTATATTATATTGACAAACTTTTTGGTGGAATTTGAGGGGAGGCAGAGCTTCCCATGTAGTCTTATAAGAGCCGCCTCTGCTATGGATTGATTCATAAACTCTTACCAGAACTCTTTGGGAGTGCAGAAAACACACAATCTATTTGCAGCTGTTTCTTCAATTCAAAAGTAAATAATACATCCATAGTTTAACCAGAGACAGCAATTAATTGACTGTGAATCATATATTCCCCGCCCTATGCTGGGTAAGCAGTTGTGATTGGCTCTGGATTTTTGGTGAATTGAGGTAATAAGTTGACAAGTAGTAACGATTGGTTCAGAAGAATTTAGATAGATAGCTGATCAGCTCCAATAACTTGTTGCCAGACAGACCCACAGAGCAAATTTAAACTTGCTAGCGGTACATCTGGGCCCCTGGGCTAGCTAACTACCTAACTCTCTGTCTTTTAATCTTTCAAACCGGAAAGAGGTTAAGAGCCAACGTATGTTGAGTGTTTTGGAACAAAAGAGGAGCTACTGAGTGATTCAGAGAACTGAGACGCAATGAGGTGGTGAACTCTAAGTGCAGAGAGAAGTGTAAAATATGTGATCAGTGTAATGTGTTCACCCAGCTATAGATCTCTCCATCCTTCCTTCCTTCCTTCATTCATTCATTCATTCATTCATCTATGGTAGATGGCAACTACTTTTGTGCTGCCAAGACATGGATACAGTAACAACTCACTGAAACATGTTGATGCACACACACACACATTTCAATCAGTCATTCTTGACTAAATCTCATGCCTGTTTTTGTCCTTAATCACACATACTAACAACACAGAAACACAATGGAATCTTCAGCATGAATAATATTGGAAGAAATGTTATTCCTGAGTTGAAAAGGGCATTAAATCACCCATTAAGTCTATGCTTTTTAATTTCACAAATCAATTATTATATGCAGCAATTAATATGCAGTACGACAACCTAAGTGCTGGGACTGAAACAAACAGGAAACATGCTAATGAGCCCTTGGAATATGAGCTCCTGAATGAGTAGAGAAAGCTACATGGGTGGAGATGGAGAATTGCGCACAAATACAGCATAGGGTTGCTGGAGCTGGGAGAGAAGACTTCAATGAGCATGTGTGTGTGAGAGGGTACGTGCAGGACTTGTGAGTGTGTGTGTGTGTGTGTGTCTGTTTGAATGCGCTGATAAGAAGACAATGCAGATTCCAGAGGCAGTGTGTATATGTGTGTGTTTGTTGGTGTCTATGAACATGCGGGTGTTGTCTGCGTGTGTGCCTGTGTGTGCATGTGTGTGTGTGTGTTTGTGCCTGGCAAAGTGCTGTGGGGTTAATAAAAGCAACATTGTGGGCGGCTGCTATACTCTGCTGCGGCGGAGTTTAGCTAGCCAATCGATTTCTGTCGCCTTTGAAGGCAGAACAGTTGTTATTTTATAGGGCTGAGAGCTAAGAATACGCCCCTCGCCCCCGGCCACAGGAACAGCCATCTGATGGACAGTGGAGGACGGGTGAAGAGACCAGAAGAAGAGAAGAGATGAGAGGGGGACAGAGAGAGAGAGTATTGAGAGAGAATGAATGAACAAAGGAGAAAAAGACAAGGAGCGAGTAAGCATCTGTGAATGAGAGAATCAGAGAGATGGAAAATAGATAGAGAGTGTCAGAGAGACAGAAAAAGAGAAAATTAAGAGAACATAAAAAAAGAAGAGCTTAGGAAGAAGAAAGTAAGGAGGGAAAAAAGATAGAAAGATATCGAGAGTATAGGCAATTAGGCACGGGAGATGGCAGATAGCAGATCTGATTATTCTTGGTGGTACCACGCACTGCCTCTGAATCTTTTAGGGGTGTGCAGTACCGGACTGCTTTCACCTCTGTGTGATGTATGTATGTATGTATATATGTATATATATATATATATATATATATATATTATGTATTATATATATATATATATATATGTATGTGAGAATTCATATTACCATACATATTAATGGAGTACCATTTAACCACTGAAAGGCTTAGTACTCTGTTTTTGTTCTGTTCTCTCTTTCCCACCTACATGGCTTCATCAATTGGCAACACCTCTGCTATAATTCATGCCTATTTATACAGGGGATGGAACTGACACAGAGAGAGAGAGAACGAGAGAGAGAGACAAAGAGAGAGAGAGAGAGAAAAAAACAGAGAGCATGACAAAGGAGAATAGGAAATTGAGAGTGAAAGTAGGTAAGAGAGAGGGAGAGAGAGAAAGAAAAAAAGGGAGAGAATAACAGACAAGACAGGGGGGAGAGAAGGGAAAAAGACAGACAAACAGACAAAGGAAAAGAAGATAAAATACGAGAAAGAGGAAGGAAAGGAAGAGAGAGGAAAAGAAGAGAAAGACAGAAAAAATGAGTAAAAGTGTGAGAGAAGGTGAGAGTAAGAGAGTGAAAGAAAAAGAGAGAGAAAGATGAAGAACAAGTGAGGGGGACAGTGTAGGGGAGAGAGATGATGTTCATGAGGCCTTTATGATAGAGGAGATCAAAGGGGATCCCTTACCAACCAGCAGGGTAAGATGTGTGAAGCGCCTATCAGAGAGGGTGCATGTGTGTGTGTGTGTGTGTGTGTGTGCGAGACATAAAAAAAGTCTGCTATATCGTCACACAAATATCTCTACCACAGGTGTTTATATGCTAACATGCAGCCTATCACTGTGTTGTTGAAAAAAACCACTGGTGACAGTGTGACAGTTTATTTGAAGGACAAAACTATATATATATATAAGCCCATATGTCACTGATAAGAAGGTGACTTTGTAAGAAAGTGATTTTGTTACTATTGGTTCCTATGTAGTGTGTGTGTTTGTGTGTGTGTGTGTGTGTGTGTGTGTGTGTGTGCGCA
>PYXC01002066.1:820000-827500 GCA_015244755.2 Tenualosa ilisha
AGATGAAACACTTCATAAACTTAATAGCGTTAAATAAACAGCCTGCAACTGCCCTGCCTTGCTATACAACTCACTCCATATATATGTGTGGGACCGGACTGCAAGAAGCCCAAAGGAACCTTTTCTTATTTACGCACACTCACACGCACAGAAGCACACAAGCACACACACAGACATACACACACAGAGAGAGAGAGAGAGAGAGAGAGAGAGAGAGAGAGAGAGAGAGAGAGAGAGAGAGAAGGAAAGTGAATAGACAGAAAGAGAGAGGGGAGCGGGTAACCTTATGTACATAACATGTAAGCTCTGGGTAAACACTGAGGCTAACTGATTTCAGCAGAACAGACATCACTGTCAGGTTAATTACAGACATCCGTCCAAAAACACCTTTTGCCTTAAGGGTGAGGATGCTCTTTAAAGACAGCCCTCATGACCTTTTGGGGCGACCTTGACACTCACCATGTAGAAGTAGGCTAGGCAGCAGCCGATGGTCCAGAAGACAGAGCCCGTTTTGATGGACTTCACCTGCAGGGGTAGAGTGAAGGGAAAGGTGGGGCAGGGGGAGGGAGGTGAGTGGGGTGTGGAGTGGAAAGCAAAGAGGATTGGTGGAGACAGGGCAGAGGGGGGTGGGGTCAAAGTAGAGAGTCAAATGTAGTCAGATACCACCGCCTTTTCCACCACATTAATCAATAGCAATTCAACAAATAGATCAACACAGACAACTACTACAATCGCAATAACACAAACACCCAGTCCAACAAACAAACAACAAATACACACAAATGACCACAATCAAGACATCACAAACTCCCTCCAACCCCACCAGCACAGGTATGCATTTAGAGCAGCCGTGGCCAACTGGTTAGGGCTTCGGACTTGAAACTAAAGGGCCACGGCTGAAGTGCCCTTAAGCAAGGCACTTAACCCCTCACTGCTCCCCGGGCGCCAATGTAGTAGGCAGCCCACTGCGACAGGTTAGTGTGTGCTTCACCTCACTGTGTGCTGTTTATATTTCACTAATTCATGATTGGAATAAATGCAGAGACCAAATTTCCCTCACGGCATCAAAAGAGTATCTATACTACACTATATATATATAGTTTCAAAAGAATCTTACTTCCTCATCTGAGAAAGGAATCTTGCTTCCTCATTTTTTTTTGTTTGTTTTGTTTTTGAAGAAACTAGTAATTATGTTTGTGACTATGTGTTGGTAAAACAGCAAAATGAAATTTTTGCTCAGAAGTAGCAACAAACCAACATTCTAAATGGCACTACAATTCTGACAAGCTTCCTTTGATGAGGTGATTGCGATGTTAAGCTATAAAGGTTTTTCTTCTATTTACATGTCCGACAGCAAAGCAGTCAAACAAGCAAACAGAAACAAATGAGTAAACGGATGAAATGAGACAGACATAAAACAAATAAACAAAAGAGAAAAACAAAAAAAACTCCTAAACTCCTGAACCCATTAAGATGAGAAGCTTTTTGAGTCTTTCCTTTGGAGCTGAGCCAAAGAGGTGAATGTGGATCAGTGAGCTTTAACTACAAGCAATTAATGGATATACCTGCACAAATAGCCCTGAAAACTAATTAAAAAGGTTGTGATAGCAACAGGAAGAGGGAGTGGTGTGTGTGTGTGTGGTGTGTGTGTGTATGTGTGTGTCTGTATTGCTAGCATTAGCTAGAAAGCAGCAGTCAGACATCACCACTTCAAACATGACCAGACAAAGTGTGCATGCTCACAGGTGTGGCTCTGTATGAGTGTGGTAAAGGGTGTGTGTGAATTATGATATATGATTTATGATATATTTCTGTGTCACATGTATTTGTTTGTGTGTAATCTAATTGCCAGTACTGTTAACAAATTTTTTCCCCCACAACATATCTGTGTACAAACACAAACGCATTGCACCAGATTGGTTCAACAGCCTGAATGGTGTGTTCTGCAACATCTCTAACACCCCTGATGATATGTTTTTGGATAGAGACAGAAGGCAGGTGCTGGTCCTGGAGGTAGGATGTGTCTTTGATCTGTATATGGACATGGCCTTTTATGATATGATGAAATATCAGCCGATTCTTTCAAAGATCAGTGACTTAGGCTTTGCGTGTAAGTTGGTAGTGGGTTAAGACTGGCAGGGCTAACTAAAGGAAAATCTAAACAACTTGCAAAGTTCTGCTCTGTATCAGCCTATCTGTGTGGCGCAGGCAATGTTTTTTGTACCCGTGAGTGTCAAAGCTGTATTTCACCTCTGAAAATATTTTAATCCTGTCTGTAAAGAAACATGATTGGTGGGTTCAAATAAAAAAAAATCTGATGTTAGTGCTTTAAAAATGTCCCTTTAAATTCAGCACATTAAGAGAAAATACCCTGTCCTATTTATCCAGCAGTGGGGCTGGGTGCATGTGGCAAATGTCCAAGAGGGCAACTAAACACATGTTCTAGCACACTCTCATCGAGCAGCCGCAGAGGAGGAACCAACCAATAACCCAGCTATGTCCACATTAGGGTGACTACCTTCACACAGACAAAATGTGGAACAAGTAGCAAGTTCAAGTGGGACAATGTGGGACAACGTAATAACTTTAAGCTTAAAATATAATGGCAATCTAATTAACCAAGAAACTATTTATTTTGCCTTTTAACACCACAGGCCAAAAGATAAAGATGCAACCTGAGCCAGAAGATAGCCCAAAGGTTGCTACAACTCAAGGCAAATAAAATACCATAATGCTGCCTCACTATCAAATTAGTGGGTTGTCCTCACTCACTAATTTGGACCAGACACTATGCAACTAAAAGTATGCTTTCAGAAATTGTCACTTTTGAGCAAATTCAATTCAAGTTTAATAATATAAATAAAATAAAAAAAAACTTGGCCTGGCCTATATAAAATTAATAAAAAGCACAGACTACAACTTTGTGAAGGCCCAGGTCTTTCAATATTTTCAAAAGAAATCTTGCTGATATTTGCTATTGATAAATGACCCTTGTCACTTTAAGACGTTCCACCAAAATAACTTGCCATTGGGAAAATATTAAGGAATTTGGATATTTCAAATAAACAACAAATGAGACGGAGCTGTTTATTAAGTGGAGATGATGCAAAGATTAGGTTTACATCTGAGGCACAAGACAGTGACTGATTAGCTTGTCAACAGTCAAAGTAGACTATGTGTTATTTTTATGCTGGGCGCTATTTTGCATAAATGCATTAAATCGGCTGTAGTGGCCATAGCTGCGCGGACAAAATGCTAAAAGCTCTCTCTGTTTCGCCATCCACCAATCTAAACCAAGAGTGGGCTATGTCGCAGTTACTGAAAGTGCAGCTTTTTCTTTTCTGTTTGCCACATTGGCCAAGGCTGTCTGACCTGCACAAACAGCACGAACGAACAAACAAACAAACTGAACAAACAACTTGTGCGTGTGCCAACCGCTTGATTAATATATGACTCTGCCTGTTGGCTACTGCTTTTTTTTTCTGAACTACTGGACAAAAGTCAAGAGTAAGACGTACAGTACAACCTAAAGTGGGACAGATGGTCACCCTACTTCACATCCACAAACAAACACATACAACCTTGTATTTCTTCAAGACCACTTCACTCATCCAGTGACCGCTTGTTGTGTCGGCCAACTATCAATGCCAGGAGATCTCAGTCAAGACTATGTTCTTTTGTAGTGCCTAAATGGTGGAATGAATTGGACGCAGACATTCATTCTGCCAGCTTAGAGATTCTTAAAGACACATCTTATTACTTTTTACTTCATTTGAATAATTACCTGCCATATTTTTGAAAGTCACTTGTCATTTAGAATTTGTCTTTCATTTTAGGCATTTTGGCTTGGCATACCTATAGCCTATATTATAGGACATGGGTATTTAGCTGACCCACCAAATTAGATGTATATGCCAGCTATACACACACGTAAGTCATTTTTATTAAAAACATGGCTTTTTGCCATGCCTATAATTTCAACATATTCTTAATATAAACCTACAAAAAAATACATTGTACATTTTAGTCAAGCACTTTTAGTTTTTAATACAGTATTTTTGTATTGTATGTCATTTTGGATAAAGGCATCTGTCAAGTACAAATAAACCTAACATAAACATTAACACACACACAAAAACACATACAGTATACGCACATGCATATACCTCATATTAGTGCCAACATTTGCAAAACAGTCTATGCGTCATTCTCAGAACTATTAGCCACAACTGTAGATGTAGAGAGAGCTACGAACTCTCTCTCTCACACACACTCACTCACTCTCACACACACACCACACACACTCATGCGTACACGTACAACACATGTTGGGCCTGGAGGTCCTGATCTTAATTAAAATAGAGAGCAGCGCAGAGACAATGTGAAATTAGGCCAAGGACAATGAGAGCATGGAGCGGTGGCAGAGATTTGAATGATGGAGTGGTGATGATGTAGGTGTTGGTGTGTGTGTGTGTGTGTGTGTGTGTGTGTTGGGGGGGGGGGGGGGGGTTGTGGCGGTATGTGTGGCACCCTTGTTTAAAAGGCCAGGTCTCCTGGGTGACAAGGGGATTCAATTATAGATTAGGGATGGGGAGGTGGGGTTGGGGGTACAAAGTGTGAAAAGCCTTAAGATTAAGAAGCTTGAGTTGAATGGGTTATTAGAAGATAAAGACGCCTGAGGAAATGATGGAGATGGAGAAGAAACAGAGAAAGGAAAATCCAAAAAAGATTGGGGAGGGAGGGAGAGAGAGAGAGAGAGAGAGAGAGAGAGAGAGAGAGAAAGGAGGGAGGGATGAGGGAAAAGGGAGAAGGTGAGGTGAGGGAGAGAGAGAAAACAAGTGTAATAAAATTTAAAAGGCCAAGAAAGAGGGAGGCGTGATTAAGAGGAGAGAAGAGAGGGAGTCAGAGAGTTTGGGAAAGAAAGGGAAAAAAGTTAGGAAAAGGAGGTGGGAGGAGTGTGTGGGGTAGGGGCTGGAGCGAGAAAAGCAAAGTAGTAAAAAAAAGTTATGAAGCGAATATAAAGTCTAAAATACAGGAGAAAAATATGGGAAGAAATATGAGGCATTGAAAAGGGACGTTACTGGAGAGAGAGAGAGAGAGGAAGAGAGGAAGTGAGAGAGAGTGTGAGAGATGGAAAGTCAGAGAGGAAGAGAGATAGTGAGAGAAGTGAGAAAGAGAGAGAATGAGAATGTGAGAAAAAAAAGAGAGAGAGGGCAGGTGAAAGAGGAAGCAAAATGATGATAGAAGTGAGAAAGTGAGAGAGTGAGAATGTGACAGAGAGAGAGAAAGACAGAGAGAGGAAGAGACAGAGAGGGGGGAGAAAAGTCAGAGGAAGGTAATGGCTGTGTATGAATGGCAGAGAACAGGGAGTCAAAATGAGCACCTGTAAATGAGAACTGCTGCTCGCAAGCACTGAGGCGAGACAACCCTGATTAGCTTGCCTCTGTGTGTGTGTGTATGTGTGTGCGTGCATGTGTGTGTCTGTGTTGTGGGTATTGGCAATGTATGTATTCGTGGGTGTGTGTGTGTAGTGGTGTGTTTTTTTGTGTTGTCTTTTCTCAGCAGACTGATGGAGGTAAATGGAAAAAGAAAAGACTGGGGAAATGTTGGGTGGTTGGACACATGGCGACTGTGTGGCTGAGGTGGGATGACACTGAGCCTCAACACGAAAGAACCATCATCGACAGATCAACCACACAATCGACCCTAATTCAAGAAACAGGCAAAGTGCTGTCTAACTACTGTGTTTGTGTGATGTATACTGTTACAATTAGCTTCCATGATAATCAATGGATCAGGCCATACCAGACGTGCCAACATTGCATACATTCTAACAAGTAGGCCTGTTGCATACACCTGGAAGGCCTGCATTACCCTAGTCATGGTCTAGTCATGGAAGCATTACCACAGGGCTACACCAGTACATTATGGAAGCATTAAGTCAATTTGCGTCAAAATACATTCAGAAGACTGGTCTTTTGTTTTGGCAAGCTTGCAGTGCTGTTGTGTCTGGTGTAGCCAGTTGGATTGATTATTATGGAATTGTCCTAATTGCAAACTTGGTCAGCTCATTTCCACATTCCATACATTCCTCTCTGTCTGACACACACACACACACACACACCACGCCCTCTCCTTTACTCCCTGTATACTCACAACTGTGTATAGCTCTAATATGGTCATTAAGTTAGCTGATGTCACCACTGTAATTGGTCTGATTATAAACAATGATTAAACAGCCAATAGAAGAGAAGTTAACTTGAAACAGTGGTGGACGTGGCAATGGAGGGCAAAGGAAGTTTGCTATGCGAACAGAGATCCTGAAGGCCTTTTATAGAGGCACCACAGAGAGCATCCTGACTGGAGGCATCAGTGCATGGTTTGGAACATGCTTTGCAATCAAATGAAAAGCACTACAAAGAGTGGATGTGATCTGCCCTCCATCCAGGACTGAGGCGATGCATCAGAAAGGCCAAAAGAATCAGTATGGACCCCAGCCATCCTAGTCATGGGCTGTTTCAGCTTCTACCATCTGGCAAGCGATATTGAACTCTTGAGGGTTGGACCACAAGACTCCAGAACAGTTTTTTTCCACCAAGATATAACTATCATAATAAGTCATAATAGCTATGACTTATGAATACAGAAACAAAGAAAGCCTATGCCTGTGCCTGTTAGTCTTTGCACTACAACACATTTTTTCTTTAACACACAACTTATCTATTGTTTATTTTCTGAGGAGAAAAAAAAACAAGAATTTTACTCTCTTATTCTACATTTCCATTTATATTTATGCATTTAGCAGACGTTATTATCCAAGGGACTTACAAAAAGAGGGTAAACATTCACGCTACAGCACAATTAAAACTAAGAGCGCAACTTGCTAACATGAAATTGTCAAGAGATGAAAGTGCAGAAGTGTGGTAAAAGTGCAGGAGAAAGAGAGTGGAGGGTGCATTGTAAGTGCATTCCAGGTAGTCAGAAGTTTTAAGCCAGGATATATTCTGGAAGAGCTGGAGAGGGTATCTCTGGTAGCACTTGGAAGGTTATTACACTAACATGGAACAACAGATAAGAATAGTCTGGACTGACCTGTGCAAGGTGTTGGCCGTGCTAGACAACATACCTTAGAGTAGCAGAGTGGCCGGGGTTAAAATAGTGCAGCTTTACTAGAGTATTAAAGAAGATGGGAGCAGATCCATCGATCACCCTGTAGGCCAACATTAGTTCTTTGAATATGATGCAAGTAGATAAGAGTAGCCAGTGGAGTTCAGTGAACAGAGGTGTGATGTGCTCTTTTTAGCTGGTTGAAAACTAGAGGTGCAGCTGCATTCTGGATCATCTGTAACAATCTCACAGGCTGGAAGATCTGTTAGAAGGGCATTACAATAGTCAAGGCGAGAGATAACCAGGGTTTGTACCAGGAGCTGTTCCACCACTTTGACCACAAAAAGAGTATGACTATGTTGTGGGTCAGAACCAATAGGCCTACGGTCCTGA
>PYXC01002066.1:832500-875000 GCA_015244755.2 Tenualosa ilisha
TGAAAGACAGATACACACACACTAGGACTGATGCACAAAATTCATACACACACACTCATTGCATAAATACAGTCTATACACCTGTCTACTAGGTTTTATGTGGTATCTCCATTCATATGATAAATACTAATCCTTGAATGCTTGAAAACTGTCACACAATCACAACCGCATACACACACACAGACTCACCCATAAGAAGTAGGTGAACTGCAGGGCAAAGATGGCAATGCCCTCATTGTCGAAGGACCCTGCCACGGAGCGGGAGATGTACCCGGGTACGATGGCGATGAAGCAGGCGGCGAGGAGCCCCGCGCCCTGGTTCCACAGCTCCCGCGTCAGCAGGAAAGTGGAGATGGCTGTCAGGCCGCTGAACACGGGCGCCAGGAACACACATACATCACGGATGTGCACAGTCATGTGCAGGAGATTCAGCACATAGTGGATGAGCCCTGCTGTCACCATGAGACCTGGATACACCTGCCAAGAGAAAAAGTGACGTGAGGTGACACATAGCAGTCAAAAGAGCACAGGAATAGCATTACATTACACTACATCATCCTATTTTGGTTGGTCAAGTGTTTTTGCCAAACACAGTTCACACAAACACACAGTTCCCACATCATTTGAGACTTAAAGGTGTGTTTGGTCTATTGGCAACACACCATAAGTACCACTACTGCAGAAACACACTCAAACACATTCACAAACTCACACACTTTTTTTTGTAAAATATGGCTCACAGAATCTCACTGACACTTCAAAAAAAAAAAGAAAAAAAGAAAAAAAAATCAATGGGCTGAATCAAACTTTGAAGACTTTGAAGGGTCAAGAGCGAGTAGAGACCAAGGCTGTTGATTTTAAAATGCAGTCTAGACCGGGTCAAGACCAGGCCTTTGAGGAGTTGAGACAAAGTGGAAAGCAAGGCCATAAAAGTTTGTTTTCATGATTTAATACCAAACAAGTTGAGTTCTATAGGCTACAAATGTCTTCAGGGACATTTGCTACTTGCTACTTTCAATTCCTAGACGAGACTGAGTAGCAAAAAATGCTCTCGAGACCAAGACACAATAGGAGACATTTACAGGAAGTACAAAAACAGAAAGAACTAATTCTAGTCAAGCTGCCGCACTGCAAACTAGAGCAATGGAAGTCAGTATTGAGTGACTTGAAAAAGCATTTGACCAGTTAGGGATGTCAGTTAAGTGTTGAGAGTTGTTAAGACATGCTGTGAGTTCACAGTTTGAAGCCTACTAATTGACAACCTGGCCTAGAGGTGTGTTGAACAGCAAACCGCATCAAACGCATGCCTAGCAGTTTTTTTCTCTTTTTTTTTCCCCTTAAGAGTCAGTCATAACTTTCAAATTTTTCAAGGCCAGTTTTCTCAAGACGAGTATGTTACCAGACTGGAAAAACATCTTTTTAATTTTTTTTAAAGCCACTCTCCCACAAGCTACGCTTAGTTTTTTTTACTAAAATACTGTCAGTCAGCCACAGAGCACAACCTTCATGATGCAGGTTGGAAACTCAGTTTAAATATTTTTCATTAATGCAGACTTTCCCAGTTTAGCCCATATTTCTTCATGGTTGTCTGCGGATGAATATTAACATGACAATTTATGAGGAAATAATACAGCATGCAGGCATACAGTGTTTCATATGGAGTAATATTCAATCCCTCGTGCCGAGGCTATGTTACCAACCTAAAAATCAATCTTTCCCTACTTTTTCTTTAAGAGCACATTTTGAATAGCATTACAAAAAAAGCAACACATCCTATTGGCCTGACACCAAACTGAGACAGAACAACAAGGGTTGAAAAATGACTATTCCAGTATGGGTCCAGGTCACCACTCTTTAATGGAAATGTGAAATGTGAATGTGAGTGTTTTAGTAGGTGTAAAGCTTGATGTGTAAAGCAAGATGCTTCCGGAGGTTTCCAGAGAGGGCTTTGCATGCAAGTGGTACGTATGATGGATGTTGGCTACACTTTTTAATGGTCGAAATTAAATTGAACTCTGTATTCCACAAAGACGAAGACAGCAAGGGAAGAAAGAGAGGGGAAAAAAGACCCACTTCATCGCACTATGACAATGAATACATTTTCTTGGTATGTATATGAGTTGACCCTCTCACTCTCTTTCTTTCCAAAGGTAGTGACCCTTAACAACCTTAGCCTGGACAAACATCCAAACCTCCAGAGGTTGCCCATATCACTGCTCTTCTCTCCCCACAAATGATGACCTCTTTGGGCACTGAGCTTCACGGTTCTGAAGACCACAGGGTATGGTTGGCTGTGTTCATTATGGAGATATATGCATGCTATCTATGCATTTATGCAACAGATGGAGGCTGCACATTAGGTTAGGCAATGATGGTTTAAAGTCTATACTGCATAAATGTGAGTAGAATGTCAGAGACAATGGGCTTTGAAAAAACAATGTTTGAGCAGTGGAGACACACACACACACACACACACACACACACACACACACACACACACACACACACACACACAAATAGTGCAATACAGCTTTCACACTGCGATAATTTCCATTTTCACATCCTTAATTAACTGCATGAAGAGGGTCTGGATGGGGTTCATCACTTAAAAAAAAATGTGTTAATCTCTCACATAAGCAGTAAACTTCAGTAGAATAACAATCGGCATAAATGCTGGTTCTTACAGTGATAACAGAGTCAACACAGCACCAGAAAGTATATGCGCTTGGCACTAATAACAATGCATTCAAAAACAACAGCCCGGAGCTTTGACTGGCTGAGTCGCAAACACTGACAAGGCAATTCTGAGTGATGTTTGATCGCCCGAATGGATCAAAGCCATGTCTTATTCATGGACAGAGAATAGAGCTAGCTCGGTACTTTGCCCTCTGAAAAGTGCCCAATTAAAGTTTGATTTTACGTTCGACTCAGAAGAGGCAATTTTGCAGACATGAGTCTGACAGGACTGCACCATTTGCCTCTCCGGGCATCTCACTCGACAGGCCAGACTTTTTAACAAGCGCATCAGCACGTCAGCTGCCACAAATTAGCCTTCTGCATTAATAAAGTTTCTGTCCTGAACCCCCCCTAAATTGCCTTTGGAGAGATCAGATAGATTTAGTACTCTTTTTTTTTCCCTTTCATTTTATTTTTATGAGAATCACCCTCTAAACTGGTTCCATGTCTCCCCTCCCCATAGGCTGACTGATGACAAAGAGTAATGTGACGGCTTGGACTCCTGTGCCCTAACAAAGACGAGTTTATTATTAGGTTGACAGAGGGAGTATTGTGGGAGTGTCACATTAATTCAGTGCACCATTGTTATCTATGCCTTTGGAGCAGAGAGGAGACGGGCTGCGTCTTCCCCGACGGGGTCCAGGAAGGGGGGTGGGAGGGGTGGAAGAGGGAAGGGAAGAACACACTGAGTGAGAGAGAGTAAAAGAAAGAGAGAGAGAGAAAAAAAGAAGGAGACCTGAAAGAGAGGTGAGCCCTGTCACATTAACGGATATCTGCTCATGTCTGAAATCGTGGGACCGATCTTAGGGTGGTGGGTGGTGACGGATGATATGGGGAGGTGTATATTGGTGGTGCAGTACAGTGGTGGTTGTGGTGCAGGGGGTAGTTGTGTTATCACGGACAATTAATGGGGGCTGTCATAGCCCTCTGCTGCCCATAGCACTCTGAATGTGTGTAGTGGAAAAGAGTGTAGGACAGAACATATAGGAGCGCTGGTGTGTGTGTGTGTGTGTGTGTGTGTGTGTGTGTGTGGTGTGTGTGTGTGGCGGGCGGGGGGGCAAAGAAAGATAGTGAAACAGTAAACGAAATGAAAGACAGCAGCAATGTTAAAGCTTTTTGATTATTGAGTATTAAAATTGAAATGGAAAGTTTAGAGTGCTATGGTGAAGCAATGCCCGGAAAATGACACTAGGCATTACATTTAAGAGGGGCGGGCATAAATCTTTAAAAAGAGGGCTTGAGAGTCTAACAGGCATTTGAGAGTGTACGTGTGTGGAAAAGTATTTGGGTGTGCCTGCCAGAAAAAGAGAGAGAGAGAGAGAGAAGAGAGAGAGAGAGAGAGAGAGAAAAGAGAGAGAGAGAGAGAGAGAGAGAGAGAAAAGAGAGAGAGAGAGAAAGAGAGAGAGAGAGAGAGAGAAAGAGAGAGAGAGAGAGAGAGAGAGAGAGAAAGAGAGAGAGAGAGAGAGAGGGGGGGAGAGAGAGAGAGAGAGAGAGAGAGAGAAGAGAGAGGGGAGGGGAAAGGGTAGACAGAGCGAGCCTGACTCTATTCAGGTGTGAAAAGGTAAAAATGAGAATCAAATTGCCGTAGAGATGCAGGCATCCCGAGGGGAGCGACTCTCCAGATTAGTTTGACTTTCATCACCGCCAGGGTTGGCAGAGGGGTCATCATGCACGCAAACAATCAGTTTGGATCTTCTCATTCGGCATCCAATCCTGTCCACTCACAGCAGACTTTAGATTGGAGACTGGGGTGCTGATCATTTGATCCCCACCCCCCCATCAAAATACACATACACAAACGCGCGCGCACGCGCACACACACACACACACACACACACACACTCACAATCTTACCGACAATCAAACACACGTCAGTCAAACTCTGACACTGCCTCCAAGTACTTCCAGTTCTCTCAGCTTCAAACTTATTGAGAGAGGAAAAGTTGGCCAGCTCGAGAGGAGTCATTACAAGAACGGGTAAGCTGAACTGTATCGCAAAAAAAAAAGCTTTCACCAACGACTCAGACAGAGAAATTCAATCGTGTTTACCATCAGGATTGCTTAGGTAAGCACGGCTGTAAGCCCATCCTCATGTTTAATTATATAACCAAAAAAATGAAAAGATAAGATAGGGAAAACAAAAGCTTATCTGACAAGCAGCAAAAAAAAAAACAACAAAAAAAAACAAAACAACAAAAAAAAGCAGTGCTGTTATTTCTCTAAGGGTTTTGAACATGAATATCCGCTCACTGTAGCTTGGCATCGATTTGCAATGTGGTTCCCAAGCTTCACAATGTAGCAGTCTATTCTCCCTGACTGGCTCACTGAATGGCAGTCATCCAAGAATACCTGGGCATTCTCCACTTGACGCAGACAAAAAGAAAAACACTATCTTAGCGACAATAAGGGGTTTAGCAGATTTCCGACATTAAGATAATCTATAATTTCCCATTGTCTTCGAGAGTCTGCTTTGACTTTGAGAAAACAGGAAGGCCCCAGAGCATCTGCTGGCCCATGCCAAGCCAACAGCAAGCAAGCAAAATGGGACAACTGCCACTCTCACACTGCCCATTAGTATGAGCCAGAGACAGTGCCAGGAAGAGACAATGAGTCAGGCCACCGCAGGGCCACTTCTGTCCCCTAATGGCAGTGCCCCGAGGGAGACCTGACTCACCTATGAGAGAAAAGAGATAGCAGCACCCCGCTGGCCAGATGTCCATTTTCTCTTATGATTTGGCGATCACTAACACAAATCATCATTAATTCAGATGGAGTCCTTCAGTAACAACGGGGAATGGTTCCTTAATATTTCACTATAGAACTGAATTTCTAAAACTGCTTGATTTTGATTGGCTGAATAATGTTCAACGTCACTGTAATACACAACCATTGTCATCTGGAAGCTCAAGTTGTTCTACAGCTCCCCTTGGGGAAAAGAGGTGCAAGATGTTTTCAGTACATTTAAAGTAAGTAAGTAATTTATGTAGTGCATTTTTTGACACAAGGGCCACTCAAAGCGCTTAAGACAAATACAAAAATGTAGACAAAACACAAAATAGTCAGTAAGTCAAAGGGTAGTGAGGTAGGCTAAACATAGATATGGTGTGCACACGCGCGCTCATCCAGAGATGGGGAGGCAGAGGTTGAACCATCCGGCAGGTCAGCCGCTTAACTGAAGAACATCTGACTATGGCATGGTAAACGTCAGTAAAATTTCTGGCCATGTGTAGAGAGCACAGTCCAAAGTTGCAATATGTCAGTACAGATGACAAGGTGGAGATGCATCCTCGATGTAGCATAGACTACCCTCCGAAGATGTCTCATTCCACTTGTATTCAGTTCAGAGATCATTATAGCACTCAGTTCATTATGGCACTTAGTTCAAACAGATCATCTGACCTGAAAAGGGGGATCTCGCAGAGTGAACACCAGATTTCTTGAGTTAAAGTATCCTGACTGTAAGAAATGTATAGTATATTTTGTCCAATAATGAACTTTGCTTACATCCAATGTAAGTGCTCTTTTTTTGTGCTTTTCAAATGTATTTTTCAATGCACTGACAACACACTAGTGTTGCATTGCATTTTAGAGTGCTTAAGCATAGCTTACATTTTTGAGGGCTTAAGCAACGCAACTAAATGTCTTTAAAAAAGTATCTTGAGTTGCCTTTCACTGTCTGTTAAGAATATGGCAAAGTATTTTGCATGTACTTAAAGCCTTCTGTTATTGCATTTAGTTTTTTTCAAAATAGTACACTCAGAACATACAAAAGCAAAAAAATGGGTTTTTACCCCTAACGCCATGGAGGCAGGCTTAATGCTTGTTTCACATTATAACACCCTGCTCTGACTCATCTCTGCAAACATCATCGGAATCATTGGTCTGACTGGTTGTTGATCTGTCCAATAGGCAGAGACATTTTGATCTACATTCATTGATTCTGCCTCAGGGAAAGGGGGATATAACAGCAAAGCATCCAGACCAAACTCAAGGATTGAGTTGATCGTGACAACTACATTTCACTCTATATTACTAACCGCAAAATGGATACAAGTTGCTGCGTTGCATGGCAATGAATCCACAAGGGAATAAACCAGTGTATGTTGTGTGAAACAACAATCACCTTACCTGTTCTAAAATCACAGGAACCTACAGCCTCTTGGGGATGTGGCTTAAGCAGCATCCTAGTGCACAATCTTTAATCTCTGTTTACTCGGACACCATGTCTGCCTTGGCTAATTCAACAATGTGACTTGACAGAGGGGAATTCTAGGTAGGAATCGGGCATTACGTTTCAATGATGTCTGTTGTTGATGTCATAGTTATTGGTGTTTTATGATTTTATTTGTTTACATTTATATGACATTTTATGTAATTTTATGTTTTTATGATACATGTACATGTATGGTACATGTAAAGTACATTGGGCTACCCTACGTATAGTGTTTTTTTGGCATGGTGCAATAGGTACTACTGAGTGTCACTGTACTGGAGGGACTCAGTTAGAAAATCTGTCTCCCCACAGACAACAAGTTGCATTGAGGTGCTTTCCTGTAAGGTTGGCTGAATAACCAGAGGGAGTCCAAAAAAACAAAAAAAAAAACAAAGAGGACTGCAAAAATGGAAAAAGAAAACAGGGGAATGAGACCAGCTTGGAAATCAATGTTGCATTTTATGGGGTTGCTTGTTACAGCACTCTTTTTTCCCCTTACAAAAGGGAAGCACCAAGAGCAGTCAGGGCAGTGGACTGCTGAACAGCAGACAGCTGGCACTGGGAAGACTCGGCAGGGGGAAGGCAAGGGGGTTGTGACCCAACCTGCTCCCCCCGGCAAAGATGGGCACAAGCAGGACTGTGACAGATCACAGCAACCAGGCCCAGCTAGACCACCCTGGCATCACTCACTGATGTAATGCAATCTCAACATGCCATGGACTTTCAGCCATTTCAGTGTGCATGTCTTTTCCATTCTTACTTCTGTCTGTCTAAAACGTTTCATTTGAAGGTGAATGGGAGTGAAAATTAGCAGATACACAAAAGCATTACCCAACACAGACTGACCACTTGACTAGCAGTGATGACTTACCAATGTGTAGGTCCTGTGCTGCATAAATACACTAGCTTTGCCTGACTGTCAAGTCAAGTCAAGTCAAGTCAGCTTTATTGTCAATTTCTCTTCATATACTGAGGAATTGTATGTCTTTGAATTGAAATGAATTGTAAGTATGTTTCTTGCTATCCCACGGTGAAGAATAAAATAAGACGTTTTCCTAACGCTAAACAAGACAGGATCACATAACAAACAGATCACAAGACAATACAAAAAACACAAGAATGTCACAAGCAGAAAAACATTCCTGTATAATGTGTTGTGATCGTGCAGAATGATGTGAAAAAATGAAATGTGCAAAAGAATGTTTTGTAATAGTGTTCAAAGAGATGCATTATACAAAAACAGCAGCCGCTTCAGAGTCTAGCTTTAAAAAAAAAACAAATCATGCAAGTAGTAGTGCAAAAATGCAATTGTGCAGTAATGGGGAAAAATGCTGTATACAGAAACAAAAGCAGCAGCAACTTCAGAGTCTAGAGTTTTTTGGGGGGCAAAGAGGAGGGGTGGGAGAGAGGGGAGAGAGTTCAGTTTCATGACAGCCTAGTGGATAAAGTTGTTTGTTAGTCTGGTGGAGCAGGCACGGATGCTCCTATATCTCCTCCCAGAGGGCAGGAGGCTGAAGAGATTGTGTGCGGGGTGGCTGGCGTCACTCACAATCATGGTTTTTCGGGCGAGTCAGGTGTTGTATGTGTGTAGCAGGGAAGTGTGTGGGGCACCAATGATCTTTCCAGCTGTGTTCACTATGTGCTGCAGGGTTTTCTGTTAGTCATTGCAGCTCCAAGACTGGACAGCATTTTCAAAGACAAGAAAAAAATTATGCTTGATGCTTGTACCACACCAGTGTTTTAGGGAACACAGAAATATTTTTTTTTGTTCCACATTGAAGAGTGCTTGTGAGGAGTGTCAGTAATGCCCTAGTCTGTTTAAGAAGTCCATTAATCAGGTTTATGGGAGACTATGAACCGGATGGGGGGGGTCAGAAATACAGTCAGTACTGATGTGCCTCATTATAGACATATTATTTTTGGATGTGTCTGGACAGCAAATGTGGGCTTGTTTGGGATTGTTGAATGGGGTTGTTGTGGTTACGGCTATTGTTGACAGAAGCAATAATATTGCCATGGAATCAAGAAGAGAACACTCACTGTGCCCCCGACTATTCTTCCGAGTGGGTACCACGCCCTCTCATCAAACCAGTTGAGAAACTCGTAGAATCCATTGGACGTGAGGTAGTGGGTGGATCTGTAGTTGAACCTTCAGAGAGAAAAAGTGAAAGAAAAGGAGATGAGGGGGAAAATAAACAAAGGATAGATAGATGGATGATAAGATAGATGAGATAAATAGATGAGAGAAAACAGGGAGAGAAAAAGAGGGAACATGAAGACAGAAAAAAAGAGAGAGAGAGGAGAAAAAAAAAGAATGGTGGTCAGCACAAAGGCAAATGACATGCAAAACACCAAGCAGGGGAAAATTACAGTCATCTTCTCTCATATGCTCACACGATTGACCAAGCTGCTGCACATGTAGTTCTCCCTCTCCCTCTCCCTCTCTCTCACCCTCTCATGCACAAACTCACTTTGAAAAAGGCCAGGCTGATTATTTCCAGATTCTCCACAGTCGGATGCCATAGCTACGGACGATTTGTGACACTGGAAGGAAAAACGGGTCTCTGCCATATGTGGTTTTTGTTTAGACAGCAAATAGCGGCCCTTGCTCCTCTGCTCCCTTCAGAAGCTTTAACGTCATGGCTGTATGAGCAGTCTATGAATATTTTGATTTAAAAAAGGAACCGTGAGAGAAAATTGTTCTGCGTCTGTAATTAGAAAGGTATGGAACGATAGCTCCCATGCAAAAATCAGATAGCATTTGTATTGTTAAGGTAATATGCACTCATGTTGTCTCTGTTGCATTTTTATTGGTAGGAAATTGATTCCCTCACTGGGTAATTGTGTACCAGAGAGTAATGGTGTGTGAGTACTTACTGAAAGATATTACCAAACACCCAAATCTGATTCACATTTGATCATTGGCAAATGGATGCCATTATTTTACATTAGCAATTATTGTACATAGCAAGGTGTATAAAAGAACACAACAAAACAACAACACGCTTTTGAGGTTGACTAAAATATCACATCTCTAGACCAATTTGTTGTGGATGAATCTCAGACATCACATTAGTGTCTCAATATGGCATCAGAGGTCAGAAATGTATTGGAGTGATTCAGAGACAGACCAAACAGACATCCACGGCAAAAGCAATAACTATAAAGACAAACTCTGACAACAACAATATGAATATTCTCACTGGCCAACATAACACAAAACAGAAAGGTATCTCCTGATGTTGATTAATACAATGCTTAAATTCCAATAGATCCTATGTAGCTTTTAGCTAGCATTCTTTAGCTTTTTAGCTACATTTAAACTGAAAGTGATTCCCAGTGACATCATTCTTTACGTCGTTCTAGCACACAGTAGTGATGTGCGGTATGGTCTGAGCCAGGGTAGGTAGTGTGTATATCAATTCCAAATCTAGCCTATTTCTAAACAATGGATTTCCCTGATTGACTAGTAGCACGAACTAAAGGGGTTGGGGACGTGGTGTCACCTATTAGTATCATTTTGTCAAACTAGCAGGGTAGCCTGCTTTATTGGTTAAAGTAAGCCAATTTTAGGTGATAGAGAAATGTGTAAAGAAATGATAAATATTGACCATAACTATTGTGTAAATGTGGTACAGACCTCATCATTCATATTTACTACAGTAATACTTAGAACTGTCGTTTTGGCCATTAAGGTTATAGTTACTGTTGGCTAGAACTGTTGTTGTTGATTCTGGTGTAAATGGTTCAAAAGAACCTTGTAAGAAAAGAGCTCTGCAGTGGAAACATTCACATGAATGGTTGCACCAGTCCGGGACATATTGCATCTGGGCTGGCTTCCCAGGGCTGGTGGTGGTGGTGCAGCAGCTTTAGTCATACCATATCAGTCATTTCCTCTACTTTCCAACTCCTCTCCTCTCTGCTAGGCAGCCACTCTGACAGGTCATCATTGGCTTTGCTCGGATCACTTGCTGCAGGACAGATTTGTCCTGGGGAGGCTCAGCATTTTCACTTTGTGACACACACACATGCAGGCACACGCACGCACACGCACGCACACGCACATGCACATACACACACAGATGCCAACTCATCACTGTGGAAAAAGCACTTGAGAAGCTAGAAAGAATTAGCCAAGAGAAACCTTGCTGAATCAAAAGTGCCCCCCGCCCCCCCCGCCCCCCCCCCAAAAAAAAACACTAATCAGAGGCCAATACAACCCTCATCACTGCTTCTCTTCTCTTTTGGTATTTGCCCATTGCAGCTCAGAGGAGGTAGTATTTCCAGTCACACTTCTCTTTTCCAGTCAGTGTGAGTCTGCTAGCACCAGAGCCCAAGCCCCCCTGCACCCCCAAAACACACTCACACCCTCACACAACAAACACACACACACACACACACACACACCTCTGACACCACCATACTTCGGTGTTTTATGGATGGGCCACGCTCCCTCAGAAGAGAAGCAGCGAAGGTGCTGCAGAGCATAAATCAATCTGCCCTCTGAGCCCTCCTCCAAATTTGCTTTAGCTCCGTACCGGGAGAGAAAGCCACCACTGAAACGTTTGGCTGCTATATCATTTCTTGCTCATGGCTGCGGTGGCTGGTTCTCCTCAGCTCGTTTAGTAGGGGGGGGGGGGGATATCAGCAGCGAGGCACTGCGCTTTTGTCTGAAATAATACTCTCCCTGTGCCATCCCATAAAGCAGCTCAATGGAGTTTATGGTCATCGAACCAAAACTGGCATCCATTTAAAGTCTACTTTGGATTTTTAGTGAAATGCACATTCTGCCAAGCGAAGGCCTATAAGAACTGGAGTAATAATGATCCGTGTGGAAACACATACGCACACATTTAAACCCCCTGCCTTGGATTGCAATACACCTTGTAAATAAGAAATAAGAACATTCAAGGCAATGAAATTCTTTCCCCATCACTTTGACTGTGTATTCTCTTCGGCATCCAGCTGATCTCTGGCTGGATGCAAAAACCATCAGACACACAGCACCCAATTACAGGAATGTGAGCCTCCAAAAAGAAGACACTAGACTTGCTAAAGCGATGCAGAGAACACTGAATGCTAGTCAAATACCAAGTAGGGAAATGCTACAAATGTAGGATCACAGGAGAAGAATCAAGAATGTGTATATGTATATGGTGTTTCCCATACGTACACTGACTGGACAATAGTGGCCCACCATAGTTTAATTTGCTCCACAACAGTCTAAATATGGACCAACATTATTTCAACCATATCAGATGATCAGAGATTCTTTCACCAGTGGTAATTCGGGCCTATTTTGCAGAAGAAACATTGGACATGAAGTCGTTACATGCCCCCCCCGAACCAACCAAGCATTCAGCCGTGAAATCTTTACATTGCAACTCCAAAAGAGGCTGCCGAAATGTGGGCATGGCTACAGAGATGCATTCACACAGTGAAGCCCCAGTGTCTCATCTCCTATGCACCACTCGACAGCACAAGCATATAGAAAGGTCGAAGAAAGAAGGAGTGGAATGAAGAAAGGGAGAAAAAAAAACAACTGCACATAAAACAAAAACAAAAACAAACAACTTCCAACCTTAGCACAAGCATCCCTGCCAGGCACGAGTCCCAATGCCTTCTCCTATTCACGTGAAGCCATTTTCCCACTGCTGTTTTTGCAGCCGTGTGTGTGTTTTATTCCTGACGCTTGTCACTTTGATGGTGCGGATAGTGTTGCCTGCCAAATGCATTAGCGGTTTAATGCATAACTGGCGATTCTGGGCATGGTTGCTGCTGCCACCGCAGCTGCTGAGGTGGCGGTTGAGGGGGTCCCAGGCACAGAGCATCAGTCTCCCCCACACCAAACTTCAAATCCAGCAACATGTCAAAATCTCCTATCAAAGGAGGAAACCTGTAGGAGGAGAAGTCACTCTCACATTTCTTCTCTTCACACATACACACACACACGCAAGCACGCACACACGCACACACACACACATACACGCACGCGCACACACATACACACACGCGCACACACACACACACACACACACACACACAAATACAGCAACACAAGCAGACATATGTGCACAAATTCTCTCACACAGACAACCACACTCACACACACACATGCACACACATATTCACACACACACCTCTTCAAAAACTCCAAGGCTCTTCTTTGGAGCGGGAAGGGGAAAAAACTAATTTGCATCAACATCTGGTGTGTCCTGAGGGATGTCTCCATTCATCTGAAGTGATGGGAGAAACAAAGGAATGTGTTTTTACGGTTATGATCATTCTGTGTGCCAGGATAATAAAACACCCCACTTCTGGATATTACCACATCACACCCTCAGGGTAGCTGTAGCACAGGGTAAAAGATGGGGATGGTGTGTGTGTGTGTGTGTGTGTGTGTGTGTGTGTGTGTATGTGTATGTGTGTGCGGAGGAGAGAGGTTAATGGAATGGTCCCATTTGAAGCATACCATCCTTGCAGCTTCTAACACACTAGTAATCAACACAATCAAACGCTTCATTGGTTTTCTTTTCACTGTCTAGGGCCGTTTGGGGGAATGTCCAAATGAGCTCCCCACTACACCCTATCCACCCTCACCAACCCCAATTTACACACACGCATGTCCCAACACACCACTAGACACACATACACATCTCCTGAAGCACTCTCGCCATCTTGACTAATTACCTGCTCTGTCACACTCGGGCTGGAGATTACCTCTGAACGAGATGGAGCCCGTGAGCTGCGGATGATGAAGCCAACTGGCAGTGGAGAGACAAGACGAGTCTTCCCCCAGCGGCAGGTGAGCTCATTGGCCCTGGGCCCACGCCAGGCTGCGCCCTCGCTGGAGAACCGACAGACAGGTGGTGCACTCGCTGGCACAAGTGTGCAGCGGTGTATGACTCCGCAAGAGACAAACTGTGTGTGCACAATGAAAAATGGACAACTGGTAGGAAGCAAGCAGCCACGGAGAGACAGCAAGATAGAGAGATAGAGAGATAGAGAGAGAGAGAGAGAGAGAGGGAGGGAGGGGGAGAAAGAAAGAGAAGGGGAGAAAAGAGAGAGGGGGAGGAGGGAAAAATGAGGGTGTGATACTGACAAGATAGTAAGAAACCAGATAGATTAAAAAAAGAGAGAGAGGAGAAAAAATATATACCTCGACGGTAATATATTGACTAAGGAGACACCTCACCCAAAAAGTCCTTGGAATCAACTGCTGGGACACGAGGCAGCGGCTGGGAAAATTCCTTTAACGTCCTATGCTGTTGCCACAGAATTAGTATAAATGTTTCAGGCTCCGCTGAACAAATGGTGCAAATTTCGTAGCCGAGGCGCCTCAATCCCACGAGCTGAGTGCAAGCCAAGAATTCTTCATTATGGTGGAACCACTCAAATGAAAAACAAAGCCCCGAGGTGATTACCAAAGCAAACAAGGAAATCAAGATGTGAGATCCAACCCAGTTGCCTGAGCTATTCACACCATTTTGTTGTCAGTGCTTTTATTTTCATTCCCCTCTGTGCCGACAATCCCTGACCGTTTCAAAGAGTTATGGAGTAACTCTGTAGCCTCAAAGTACAAAAGGGAAAGGAAAATGGATTTCTGCAAAGGGACGAAACCGAGAAAGAGACATGGTCACTGCAGCCCTTGAGAATGTTTGTGAATGTTGTGGTAGACAGATGCCCTGGCAACAACAAACATTCGCATTCAAGAGTGACCTTTTGCATTGACAGTTTCACCCCATTAGGGCTTGTTTTGTCTGCTTGGCTAGTAGTGCGACTCCAGAAGATGGAGTGCTTTCGGTTCACTGTGTGGACAAAAAATGAGGGGCATTTTTCTAAAAAGGTTGTAATCCCTCCCTGCATTTGCACACATTTGTACACATTTTCATTACATGTGACCCATATTCTAACTATACTGAGGGAATGGCAGTTGGCAAGAGCAGGACTATTCATCACTTTGCACCTACTGCTCTCCTCTGAGACAGCATCTGAAAAACTAATTAAAATAGCTCACAGTCGGAGCCCATTGCCATCTCTGTGTTGAAAAAGGCAGATATGACTGCTCAAATTCAGGGTTGTTGGAGGGTTTGGTGCTGTCCAGTTATATCATGCAAATAGAGGGTGGCAATTCCCATGTCTGCTGAGTAAATAGATTAGAAACTGCAGAAAAACTGTTACACGCTGGCAATGGGTGGTAAAGTGGAGCACTTAGAGGATTAGCACTGACTAAGAGATACCTCCCGTACATCTTTACATAACGCCTATTAGATTAAAGACTGTCAAGTCTTAAAAAAAATGGCCAGGATTGGGGATGCTGTCCCTTTCGACTCAATGACATTTGAGGCTTTGCTTGGTGGGCCAAGGAGAAGGCTGCCGGGGATGAGTGTGTCAGCTTTCCCAGACAAGATCGTGCTCAATCAGCCTTGGCAGAGCCTTCAGCCCTCTGGTCGGCACAAACATGATCACCAAAGCAGACAGGTCGGTGTGACACTGGATGTATGGAAGAGATCCAGACCTGTTCTCACCATGCAGCAACTGAAAAGATCCAGGTTCAAGAGCTCTTGAAAAGGCAGGCAAATGTGAATCGAGGCCATTCAGTGACACGCAAATCTCACTACAGAGAGTTTGTTTCAGTCCAGGCTTTTACATGAGGAAATTAAATTACCATGCTGCACAAATAAACAGTATCAGTGGCCTGCAATGTAACTGCGTTCTGCTGATGTTTGATGGCAATCACTGTGCAAATGGCACAGGAAATCACTTAATAATTCCAAATTAAATCGTTAGCAGTAATTACTTGCCCACAAATTTGAATGGAAGAGATTAGTATCTGTCGGCACTGACATCGTACTGTTTACACTTGCGAACAACATGCAAGAGGAACTTAAGTGGGCAATACTAAGATTTGTGTTTGATGAATAGAGTTACTAATAACTCTACACTATTACAAGGATCACTTAACATTTTACACATAAAAATAATCAAAAGACTCCCCTTAGCACACATTTGCTTGAGATGGCTGAGGAATTTTGAAGATAATAGCTAAAAGACAAGTCAAGCCTTGAGTTCAAGATGAAAAACATTGCCAAATCTTTTATGCGTCACTCATAAGGATGAATGGAAAATGTAGCAAAACGTTTCGAAAAAGTGCAAGCACTGAACTTGAACATTTCAGCTCCATGCATTTTAGGTAGGGACCGGGGCTGAAAATGGAGACAATCAGGGTTTTTTATGGAGGTAGGGTAATTTTGTGATGTAGGGTTGACATCAAAGAGAATATTTGACAACTCTGTGAGCTTCTTTCTGTCAAACAAGGCTGAGAACCTGACAGGGCACCCAGGTTAGCTCATTTACAAATGCTTATGCAAAACCCTTTGACTGTCTAACTAGGTGTGACTGAATAATTTAGCGTAATTAAAAGTTTAAAACAAGAGGGTGTTGGGTAATAGCTAAAGAGATATGATAATCTTTTGCTCCAGTTACCTTGGCAATCATCACTTTCTTTTCAAGTGTTAATCACAAGCACAGAACAAATTAGTTTAATGTCCTGCTCTTACCTTGCCTTTAAAAAAAAGGCATGACCAAAAAGAGTCTTCCTTATACAGGCGTTAATTACTGAGCTACGTTTCAAAGTACAATTAACTACACAAGGACCGCAAATGTAAGAAAATGAGGAGCTGTATTGAGAGAGAAACCTATTAAAAACAACATAAACACAAAACACCAAGCTGTGTCTTTAAAGAGTTCACTTTGTTGTAGTACTGAGAGACAACCCAGGGGAGAGTGGGAGTAGAGGGGCCAGGAGAGTCTAGAGTGCTGTTAAAAGTGGGACAGCCTTCTCCCTCAATGGGTATGGGATCATTGACTGATCCTCTTTAAGGACAGCACAGCTCTTACTGAAATTTTTGCAAAGAGAAGCAGGCTATAGCAAAGCCAACGGTCTACCTCACACTCACAGGGAGGCAAGCAGAAAAACAAACTCTGTTGTCAGGCCCTCCCTCTCTCTCCCTCTTTCTCCATCTCCGTCCTTCTCTCGCTCTCATTCTCATCAAACACATCAAAAGGTGTATATGCCAGCTGTCCAGCCAGTTTAATTTGTGATGGCAATGTGTTACAGTATTCTCTACAGGGCTTCGCATTATGGGGTTTTAGCAAAGCAGATTTGCAGTTTGATCACAGACTTACATCACTCAGTTACAAAGACAATGATTTGCTTAAGGGAGAGAAAAACTAACAACAGGACATTTAAAAAAACAACCAGCCTGTGGAGGAGCATGATACAATATGGTGTATCAGGGTCTCTGTATGAAACAAAAAGTTTAATTCTGCTAATCCCCTTCATTGCACGTTTCAGTAAATAGCATTCTACATGGTCTCTGCTCAAAGCACAAGCTGCAAAACCATCAGAAGTTTTTATAGACCGACAGAGAAAATGAAGGAATCGTTAACCCTGTGATATGGCCCATCAGTTGCAAATGAAGTGGAATGCACACGGTATCACAAGTAGAAAAATAAACTACAAGAGGGGGGAAAACCTTCTTGACCCAAAAGTCAATTTCGCGCTCTACGGAGAGATGACTTCTGTGTTTTCTAAACAAAACTAGCCAGGGGTGAAAACTTCAATGCTGTCCCCAAGGAGGGAATGCACGCCATCCCTCTCTGGTCTCTGCATTAACAGTCCCATACATCATATAGTTGTTGCTGATGCATGGCTACATAGCCTCTCCACTTCAGCTATTTTCACTTGATTTCCAGACTTTTGGGGATCAGGGAGTGCACGCACTGCAACCCCTTGCATCTTGAGATTTCCATGGACCAGAAACCTTCTGTGGAGTATTGCAGATCACTGACCTTCCTGGAACTGCATCTGAAAATGCTTTTCCTGGATGCCACTGGATACCGAATGTTGGAAAGCACAAACCTGGGTTGTTTACCCCAGACCCTGAATAAATAAATAAATAAACCCAGCTGGTTCAACTAGGATGCTGTAGGAGTCATGAAAGAGCTTGAGGGCCTCTCTCTATGGCCATTCTACCCCACATCTCAAGGGAACTGTTCTTTTTTCCCCACCTACCCAGATTCCACTGCTGTAACTGTAAAATATGTTTGTGGTCCAAATAAATAATTGATGACTCCTATTCTGTTTTTGTGCAGAAGTGTTTTTCACAAACACCCCATCATGGATAGAACACTGCTGAGAGGCTGGTGGACGATTTATGACCCAACGTTTGAGTTATTAAAAAAGGTGACCTATGAGAAGCTTTATGCAGATAAGCCGCAATTCAAATTTTATGTTCTACAAACATTTCATAGTCGTATTGAATAATTCAGTGTATTAATACAACAAACTACCCTCCCCATCTTCTTTTTCTCTGAAGAGAGGAAGCTTCACCTCAGGGTGAGTAATCAGCCTCTATTTCTACGGTGTTTGACTTGACAGCACCCTTCCTCTCTTTCTCATTATCCCAGCCTCTCTCCAGACATCTTCTATTAGAACGTTACGCTGCCAGGACTATCAATAAGCTGTCATGGCGAACCTTGCCTCCAGAACTCAAGACAACAGAGCGAAAAAGATAGTGAAAAGGAATCATGTGTGTGTGTGTGTGTGTGTGTGTGAGAGAGAGAGAGTGTGTGTTGGTGTTGTGCATATGCAAGAGAGAAAGAGAAAGCAGAAAAGCAGAAAAGGGGGAAACTGGTTAACTCGAAAAGAAAGTATGGGTCCAAAAAAGTCTACCTAAAGAATTTCATCTTCAAAACCGAAAGGCAAGCTTCGCTTTCAATAAGACTCCTGTCCTTAATATTGATATGATGAGCAAGAATATTTCATCTGGGAGCGGGCAGGCTGAACAGAGCAAGCTTAAAGAGCATGACTTTGCTGGATCTTTTCATCAAAGATTGAAGATTAATTCACCACTAAAGGAGACATTAAATCAAATACCACCACTTCAAACGCCCATTCAAAACCTTAAAGACACTGTGACATCTAGAGTCTAGACTGCATGTATGACTGCTAGGCTTCACATGGTTTGGGACAGTCGCTTATTGGCTGCCAGGCACTGGGAGCACCTGGGCAGTTGCTGGAGTTTGCAAGACTTTTCAAAGGCACTCCATTATTTTTTAAGATGGGAGGAGACTTTGAAACAAAGCAGGATGTTATTAAACCCAATGCAGCCAAGTGGAGTCTACACGCAGTTTAGACTCTAGTATGGGTTTTAGCCTCTAGTATGGGTTACCCAAGGTTGGCTCACAAACTCAAACCCTTTGGTCATCCCAGTTATGCTTTCTGTCCACTGAGTCCAAAATTCACAATTTTAAACTTAACAATAGTTTTTCTTGTATTTCATTTCATTTTTATGATTTTATGATTTTATTTAGTTTCTCTCTCTCTCTCTCTCTCTGTCTGTCTCTCTCTCTCCCTCTCTCTCTCTCTCCCCCCCATGTGCTCACAAAGAAAGTCAAGGACACAGCAGTCCAAAAGAAAAAAAAAAGAAGGGGACTTAAATAATGAACAAAATAATGGACTGGGGATGACAGGCAAGCTGAGGATTTTATTGTGGCACAGGTGGTCCCTGTGGGTATAAAAAGCATCACTCTTGGCCTCAGCAAAGGAACACAAGAGCACAGTCGAAACCAAAAAAAAAGAAAAAAAAATAGAAAGGAAAAAAGAAAGAGGCAAATAGAAAAGATTCCACTCGACAGGCCATGCGTACAGTCCAAAAATGACAAATGGTTCCAACCAAACGGACCAATTTTAAATGGTGGAAACGCGTGACCTCTCTGGTCGTCTGACTGCTTCAAGTTGCCACCAGTTAAATGAGGTTTAGAAATCGAGAGCCGACTGCGCCACATGCCAAGAAGGAAGAGCAAATCTTCTCTTGAGAGGAACGTCAGGGCCTCAGAGGACCGTGAACAGATTTTGTTCCCAGCCTGATTAGGCTTTCAGGATTCTGCTGTGCCAACACAAAAAATCAGAGCGGGAAATAAAAAAAAAAAAAAAAAAAACACTGGAGACACATGGCTATGCTATGCCACTGTGGTCACAGTAATATAGCCAATAATGCCACAAGCTTTTGAAGCAGCCATCACCTCTGGCATTCTGAAAGGGAAGTGCATGAATCAGTGGAATTGGATGCAGAATTACAACCCTATGGTGCAATGGCATGAAATAAATAGGAAAGAGAGAAAGAGAAAGAGAGAGAGAGAGAGAGAGAGAAACTTCTGTCCAAAGAGTCCAAAACATTTCCTGGTAAGGTCTCCTGGTTTATAGCTGTGTTAATCAGGAGCTGTGTATGAGGAGAAAGAACAGAAGGCAGACAGGCACTTATTCAGTCAAAGCCATTAGGCCATACTATGAGCTGTTCACTAATCGCCACCACAGCAGAAATGTGGTGGAAACGGAAGCCGCACTTAATGGTTGCAATGATCACAAGTACATATACAACTCCTGCCGGTCGTTTTCGACTAACTAACACAGCCTAGTCATGCTCCAAAGACCATGCAAGAGAGAAATCCAATTCTCTCAATTAACGGAGTCTCAAGTCGCTTTATTTTTCAATCTAAATTACAAAATGAGTTAGCAGCTTGAGAAACATGTGAAACCAGCATACACAAAAAGGGGAAAGAAGTCATGCAAAAGGGTAACATACAGCTACATTAACACGAGAAGTACTTGACAGTTATACTGACAACAGAATACTGACGACAGAGGTACATACTGTATCACCACATTGTGCAAGAGGTGTGTATCGCTACGTTAATACAAAATGTACATATTGCTTTAGTACTACCTTTTACTGCATACTAACAATTACCATAAAAACACATAGAGCTTAGAAGTGTTCTACATTTCCCATCCTTTCTCCTAATGTAGCAAACTTGTGCAAACTGCAAACAGCTAGCAGGTGCTTGGCAAAGAAAGTGTCATAGCTAAAGGCTCTCCATCAGAAGGGCCCTGGCTGGCTGGGCCATTTCATCAGCTGTTGACTCCCGCAGGAGAAGTGCAATTGGACTGCGGAGGAGTGAATTGCAAGGACCAAACAGGTGGAGAGGCCTGATACTTTTAAAGCAGTGAGATGCTGAAACACACACACACGCACACACACACACACACACACACACACACACACACACACACACACAAATGAGTTCAAATCATTCAGTGGAAGACTACCACAACATGTAACCTGTCTGGGAAACAGGAAATATGAGGATTTTTTTTATTATTTATTTTTTCCCTAAACCACATCAAAGCGACTAAAAAAGGGGACAGAAATGTTATGTGCAACAAGCACAAGAACTGTTGTGGTGGCATGGAGATGAAACAAGAGAATACTAAAAAAAGAAGAAAAAGGAAGAAAGGCAGACAAAGGGAAGGCATGTTTCCAAGCAATTATTCAGACTGAATGCAATTACTGCTCACAAACAAGCAGCAGCAAAGAGATGCATTCTCCAGAATTTTAATAACTAGGCGGTCTTGTTTATCGAAACTGTTACAGGCATTACTAGCTGACAAAGACCCCCTCAGCAACATGAGAAATGGCTCCCCCAGCGCATTCTCATCTTTAAATGAGAACATCCGCAGTTCTCGAACAGCTCTCTTAGCAAAATCAGTCTTAGCCAAATTGTTAGCAGAAGCGGTGAGAAAGACAGATGGAAAAGAACACAAAAAAAGGAGAAGGAAGAACAAAAATGTGAGACAAAGACAGGAAGACGTGGGGAAGAATCAATTTAATCTGACAGAATAGGCTAGCATGTTAATCTAAGCAGTTCACATGCTATTTGGACGGTCAGTGGATAACACAGAGCTGTGCACTTCAATAGCCGAAGATACTGAAAGATTCACAGCTTGGTAGCCATGGAAATGATGTTTCCCTGGGAACTATGGTTAGGCTTTCATCATGATTTTGCACTAATGGCCTGAGACCACTCTAGCCCCCATCATGCCCCCTGTCAGGGAATGACTTGCATGAAGGGGTAAGAAAGAAGAAGGAACAAGTGCATGGAGGGAGAGGTGAAGTGTTGAACTGACTGTGTAGGAAGAGGATTAGGGGGGTTAGCCATCTCTGAACCAGCAGGGCACTTCATCTATGTGAGCTCTGTTGGGGGAAATGTGCCTGTGTGCGAGAACACTTGCTTGGAAGCTGACATCTCTTCTTGGCAATTAGGCAAGGATAAAAAAACAAAAGCTCTGAGGATACTGCCTGTGTTGAGATGAGTGATGAAATTTTAGATGGCAACTCAACAGGCATATGACTGGGTGTCCAACTTCTTTCAACTGAAAAGGTCATCAAGGTTCATACATGCAGTAGTTACTGGTGCAGTGCTGGACAATCCAATGGATGACCATTTAGAATGAAAGCCAAAGCAAAAAAAATACACTGCTGGACTTAGTAAGTGCAGGACATCAAATTGGAAGTTCACATTAAATGTCATTTTCTGAACACATATTTTCGATACATTTATGGGTCTAGTATAGAGGTTTTATGCACATTCATTGATACATGTTGTCTTATTGTATTAATGCAATGTCCATGCCATTGTTGTGTCAATTCATGTTTAAATTATATTATGTAATTGATGTCATTTACTGACAGGTGGAAGCTGCTATTAAGCTCATCCTTGTGTCTCCATGGACCCAGTCAATCCCACGTGAGAAAATGTAAGTGATACAAATGAATTATGAATCTTATGTGTCAAAGCCCATTAATCAAATTTGCAGCTCATACATCCATGCCTGAAATTGAAAACGTAGATAGGACACAACCGTCAGCTACTTAGACTATTATCCTAATTTGCGTTTTAAGCTCACAGAAAGCACACAAAACAAAAATGAGTGTTGCTGTTTAATTGGAAATAAATAGCCACTTGGAGCAAACTCTCTGTGCTATTTTCTGAAAAAGGGAATGTACTCCATTTTTCTCATGTAATGGTTAGCAAGGCATTTGACAAATATCATAGTCATAAAAAAGAGAAAATCAATTTTGTATCCAATTGCATTCCTTTGTCACAAATAACCAGAGAGAATGAAAAGGGTGAATCAATGATCAGGACAAAGAACTGAGAATACACTAGACACAATAGGTGTTCTCAGGCACACG
The DNA here is from genome assembly GCA_015244755.2 of Tenualosa ilisha. Lineage (NCBI taxonomy): Eukaryota > Metazoa > Chordata > Actinopteri > Clupeiformes > Clupeidae > Tenualosa > Tenualosa ilisha. The sequence continues at coordinate 855,550 of PYXC01002066.1, forward strand.
GACTGATCCTTCTCCAATGGACAAATAAACACAGAGTTTATACAAGACATTATATTCCTACAACCATGACGAGAACGAAAGAGAACGAAATGGTCTGGTGGTGAAGACATCAACAAGTGTGTGTGTGTGTGTGTGTGTGTGTGTGTTTCCCCATGAGATGCACATCAGTAATACAGATGAAATGAAAGGTTTTGAAGACATTAATTCATCCGAAGGAATCTAAATTAGCATAAACAAAAGCTGACATGAGAGGCATGTAAATCTTGCTGGAGATAAACAATTCAACTGAGCTGTTAATTAATTAGGCTACACTGACTTTAAACTAATGGCACTTCCGTCTTTGAAAGGATTAAAGGTTGCTGAGGCAAATAAGTAAGGAAGGAAGGAAGGAAAGAAAGAAAGAAAGATTTAAAAAATCTGTAACAAGACCAGAGTACTTAAGTACATTTTGAGAGTATCTATACTTTTATTGAGTTGTTAAATATTTGTTAACTTTTACTTCACTACATATCCAGAGTTAACTGTATACTTTTACTCCACTACATTTTAAATTGGTATCATAGTTACAAGTATTAGATGAAACTGAATTTGGTGGTCAACTGAGTGACTGCAACAAAGTTTTGGGGAAGCCGGCTTATCATTGGACAAGTGAGAACAAATTCTCCATTAAACCTTTAGTTGTGATGTCAGCACCATTTTTCATTCCAACTGTACAGGTGTTTGTGATTTTTTGACATTTTCTGAAGTTTGTTGTAAGCTACATGTTTTAAACAGACTTTGTTAAGCTCACTTGTATTTTTCCTTGTATTGCTTAACTACATTTATTTATAGAGTAAAATAAACTAAGCCAAATTTTGGATGATTAGGAGTTCATATGTTGAGTTGGTATCACACAGACGTTTACCTCAAGATGCCGTTGACAGCAAGACAACTTTAGGTAACGTACTGGCTTTATAAAAAGTCCTCTACAGAATCTGTCCATACACTTACAGAGTTAGGGTCAATTCGGCTTGTCTGTAGGAACCCAGTGGAAAGCAGTGAAATGACCAACGGCATGTGTTCAGCAATCACAAAAAGCCACAGTCCAGTATTATGTAGGGAAAATCCTTTCCTGCACTGAACACATGCTTTGAGTGAGTAAAAGCATCTGAGAAAGGAATACACGTCTTAGCCATTTTAATCACTTAAAAGCCTGCAGTAATTTTATAAGCCTAATAACCTTGCTGCTTTGGGCTATTGGGAAAGTGTAAACAACCATGAAGGTAGCAACTACAGTTACATTTCTCCTTATTCAAAAGGACAGCCATTAGATAGGAGGTGTAATCTAGCATAATGTGGTACTGAAATGGAAGAAAAACCCCATAAAACCTCTCTAATCAACACACTGGCGGCTAAAGCTCTTTAGCATAGCTAATATGTGGGGCTTAAAGGGCTCTTTGTGGTGGCATGATGCGAGGCGTCTTGCTAGTTCCTGTCACTCATGAAAGGCGAGATTAAAGACTCAGAGATAATGTTTGACCTTGGCCACTGTAATGGATGCTCCACAAAGTAACTCCCGTTTTTGTAATGCAATAAGGACGAGTGGCCATCGTGCCAGGCAGACAAGTGAAAATGCAAAATGCTCTCAATGGAATGTGTTGTGACTGAATCGTAACCCCCTGAAGAATACGCATTATTCTGTCCTGTACAGTTCACTGGCACATTTGTCTCACAGGATAAATTGACAGAGGAAAAACAAATATTCAGTAATTAAAAGAAATGTGAAAGCAGTTTAGACAGGGGCAACAAACAGAGATCAACTGGGTCTCATTTGGAAACAAAGGGGGAACTGATTACTGAGAGAAACAAACAAACAACAAAAACAATGCCAGTTTTATTTCTGGGCTTCTTTTCTTTCCTCTCGATGTTGAAACAATGACAGTTTTGCCGAGAAGAAAGAGGGAATTGCCGAGAAGAGGGAATTCGGACGCTTTTTTCAACAAGCCTCAACTCAAAGCCTGGAGTCTCAGTGTGGGTCTTGATGAAACTGACAGATAGGTTCTAAGATCCCACAGATCTTACGCTCCATGTCTCTACATCTAACTGAGGGTGAACTGTTTGAAGAGCACGGCAGTCAATCTAATGACTAAGCAGATATGAGCTCAGATATCAGCAATCCAACAGCATTATCAAAAGCCCCTCCATAAAGATAAAGATTTTTATAAAAACCCAGCTGATCTGGTATCGATCCAGTCCAGGTCAAAACCACATCCAAGACCCACCCAGCTCCTACTATTCTTTGAGTGAAGCTGCCATTTTGTTAAGAAGATTTGATTTTGTTTGGTTTGCACATACTGAGAGCTTCATATTACGAAATAACAGGTTTGCTTTGAATAGCTGTCCCCATGCGTACACGGTGGCAGTGAAGAGTCAATGAGGCCCATTTTGCCCGTATTGTTTGTCTAAATGCATCATGGCATTCATTATCATCATCATCCAGTGCCATCAGGTGGCACACTGGTGGTGAGCACGGCCAACAGGCAAATGAACATAAACACAGCAATAAAAGACTAGGTGAAAACAGAAGATAACATTGGCTGGGGTTCAATCAGATAAGACGTCAGTGGAACAGGCTGAATGAGAAATAAAAAGCGAACTTAGGGGACCTAAGTTAAAACAAAAAAGGTGTGAAAAGGTGCTTTTGATCAAGATTTGCAATGCATTTCTTTCTGAATACTGTGGGAAACCAATAGTTTTTTAAAAAATATAAAAAGTTCCCCCACTGGTTGTTTTGCCTTCTCTCAGAGGCACAGTTGAATAAGTAAAACCTTACAAAAAATAGATATGGAAAAAAAATAGATATGAATATCAGAAGTCAGTTCAATCCACCGCAACCCCCCAACTGCAAGCGCTCTACAAAATTTCAAATGCCATTTCCATCACCTCACATGAGACCGCCTTTGCCTTTTTTTCAATCACAACTCGAACACAGCACCCGAAACACTCACTCCCCTGACATAACACTTGTGAGTGTGAGTAGAATAACGATGGCCGCTTCTGGAACATTCTGTGAAAGAGAATGAGTGAGACATGGGAGACGGGAAAAGAGTGGCATGGCTAGAGAGAGGGAGAGAAAGTGTGAGAGGGAGAGAGTGAAAGAAAGGGAGGGGGAGAGAGAGGGGGGGAGGTTCTACAGGGTAAAGGGAGACATGAAAGCACAGCGCTCCGCGTGTTCTCATCCTGAACAACCCTGGCCTGCCGTCTCCCTGGCTTTTGAGGAAGATCTCTCAGTGTAAAACAGAGCTCCCTTCTCTCCTCCTTCAGCCAGCCTCCTCCTCCTCCAGCAGACACCCCATCCCCGTCCCCGTCCCCACTTCACTCTCATCCACTCAAACTCAACCCCTCCCCCATTCCCACTGCGGGTGTGAAGCGAGAGGCAAGGATCAGTGCACCCCCGCTGGGTCTGCGGCTCGGCGCTTAGGGGCTGAGGTCTGGGCCAGGACCCAGACTCAGGGGAACCATCCAGCAGAAACATGATCTCTCGGCTGGAGCGTTTTGAATGGGTGTTATAGGCTGTACCCCGTGTTCAACAAGATGCAAGATACGACAAGGAGCAGGATGAAAAGAGTGCGAAGAAGAAAGAGAAAATCAGAGAGACAGAGAGAGAGAGAGAGAGAGAGAGAGAGAAAGAGAGAGAGCAACTGCAAGGGGCCTGTTAGAAAGGCTTCTAACTCTTTCAAGTGGCTGTTTTGTCTTGCATCTACATCTTAGTGTGTATGATACACACAAACACAATCTGAAACAGCCTCTGCATTCAGAACAATACCTATGAGAAGGCAGAAAACATCAATCTTATTCTTATCCAAATCCACCACCCCCATCCTAACTAAAAAAATATTTAATTCTAGTGGTCTTTGTACTCAGGATGTGACAGACCTGTTTTGGGGAAAAGAATGTTAAGTAATGTACAAAATGTAGGCTGTATCAGAAATGATTTACAGCACAAATGCTGCAGTACCTGGTCACTTTTCAGAATCGAGCTAGAAAGATCCCTTGTTTTAAATGGTCACCTTTCAGTGCTACTTGGTGTTTGCGGCTTGTACTTAGATGGCCTACTCTGGGGAGGAAGTGACCTCTTTTTAAGGGAATGAGGGACAATTTATAGGGGAATGTGCAACTACGCTCTAATTGATCAATGTCATTAGGAGAGAAATGTGGTTAGGGTTGGGAATCGAGACTCAATTAGAATCGTTAACAAATACTTGGTGATACTTGGCATCAGAATCAATACGGACTTAGGACCAAAACAGGGCAAATAAAGTATATAGAAATTCAGAAATATTAAAATAAGTTCTGCTCCAAAAGGCCATTGCACATGTTTGTGGATCAACATATCAGCTAGGGCTAAGAACCCAGACTACCCTTGGTATAAGGATACTTTTGTATTCCATGTCATGTTTATTTTGATAATAACTTTGGAATTGAAATTAAAAGCCAATAGGAACCAGAACTGATGAGCAGAATCGAAATGGGTATCAGAACTGATAGATTTCCAATTTGGCTACAGCATTCAGACCATTGCAGAGTCATTTCCTGCTTCATCTCTCTCCCACTTCCTGTCACTTTCCCGCTCCATCTCACTGACTCGTCTCAATAACGACCCTAAAAATATAATGTTGAAGCAAAGCTCCTCTGAACTGTTAAGCCATGGCCTACTGGTTAAGGTTAGGGCTTCAGGCTTGAAACCAAAGAGTTGCCAATTCAATCCCTGACCAGTAGGAAAAATGTGGGAGGCAGAAGTGCATGTTCTCCCATGCCCACATCCATGGCTGAGGTGCCCTTGAGAGAGGTACCTAGTCCCTCACTGCTTCCTCACTGTAGTTATATTATATGTGAGGGAATGAATTAGTGATACATGGTATCAAAATCACTCCAGTGTTGGCCAAAGCCAGCTTTTCCTTGGGAGAGAAGGACCAGACATTAGATGCTTAGCAACCTGCTGTGAAATGAACTGTGATCCCTGAACATGAGACCAGTGAATTAAAGACATTCCTGAATAAAATCAATACAACATGGCAAAGAAGGAGTCATTTGCATATAAAAAGGCAAGTAAAAGAGCAAGGTCAGACAAAGGTCATTAAATACAAGAATACGCAAGCAAAAACCTGCTCACATCGAGAGGAAATATACACATAGAATATATTACGCTGAGCTGCATTTAATGAAGGGGCAATGGTGTTAATCCAGTAATCCAGAAAAACAATGACAATATGAACAGAGCAACAATTGGTCATGTATGATTTACTAAATAGTATCACGTATTGTGATAGTCTCACTCTTTCCCATTTCATTTATCTCCTCTAGACTTAATCAGGTTAAAAAAAAAAAAACTCTGCTAACAGTCTCAGTCTCTTTTGCCATGATATTGTTTCAAGGAGATACATAGGCAGGGTGTCACATCTGGAATTCAGAATTTTGGTATCCTAACAACACTAGCAAGAGTTGCCCATGGTACCCATTCACCAGAGGCCCCATGATGGCAGATCTAAGCAGACACACAGTCACACAGCAAATCCCATGACAAGAGTCACAGGCCATCTGAACCACATACATCACTCACGAAACAAGCCTGACAGCACTGTCCACACTAGCAGAGAGGATTTATCAGTCTGTACTTCATGTGCATGCAGCTCCATTAATAGTAACTGCGCAGACTTGACAAGGTTATGGCACACTCTGTAAAACTTGATAGGAAAGAACTCCAAGGACCGACAGATTTCAAGTCAGGTTTTCTCATAAAGCCCATCATGCAGCCAGTAAATGGAAAGTGTAATAGGAAATACTACATCAATTTGTGCAAGATGTGTCAATGAGTATCTGCCGATGTGGTAATAAAAATAAGCTACCCTTTCCTTTTTTCAGCTGACACACAGCCCTCAAGAAATGTTATAGTATCAAGTTTATTACCTACAGTACACAAATTACCATTGTCTTAAGCATTAGAGAACAATCAACATTAGTGGGACAATATTTTTGTTATCAAGCAAAATTCTGGGTTTTTTTGGGAGGTGAAAAGGACTCAAAGCCATAAGACCAAAGTACAGTTCAACACCGAACAGTAGTCTCCTAACACACAGAGGCGAATCAGAGAAATGCAAAACCCTCATGTCGACTGAAAAACATGCTGGCAAAATGGCACAAAATCCACAAAATGTCAAATCTGACATTTTCTCTCTGTTTCTCCACTTTCTTCTTCTTCCTCTTCCTTGGTTTTTGCCCCTCAAGGCCAAGCCCCTATGCACACAGGCCTTTTGTTCTTCTCACTGCTGCTGCTCTGCTCACGCTCTCAGAGCAGAGAATTTTCCAGAAATCTCATCCCTGAGCCAGCATGGGAAGGGCACAAGGCGTGCTGAGGTATTCTGGGATGGGCTTGGATTTAAGATGCAACAGAAATGCCTCATTCAAGCCAAAGGAGCCCATTCTCAATAAGTCTTTGGCAACAACAGACTTCAGTGGGAGAGTGGGCATTAAGAATGATCGAAAAACTCACCCTGCCACACACACACACACACACGGGTCTAATGAGGTGTCAGCCGACAGTTTTCATGTGAAGCAGGACGACTGACTGTCACCATGACGGGTGCCTTGGCAACTGCGGTGCCGGTAGAGCAGACAGCGAGTAGCAGCACAGCTTTATAAATCCCTGTCCTCCTTTTAGAGTGAATAAAAGTGAGAAATAGCACCGCAGATGTCAGGTAACAGTTCAAGGGCTGTCTCTCTCTCTCTCTCTCTCTCTCGCCATGTTCTTACATTTGCCCATCTTTCTTCTCTGCATCTTCCCTTACCACCACCAAGCGCAGCTGGGAGTGAAAGGGGAGGCAAAACTGCCAGTACACTCACTAAAGGATAATGGAGAGTCAGTCGACGGACACTGACTGAAGGTCAAGATGAGCTCCAGTTTCTACTAACAACATAATAATGACGATGATAATTGTCAAGGCAGACCCCTTTCATTTGCAAAAAAGGGGGTGGGGGGTGGGGGTGGGGGGGTGCAGGCATCAGTGGCTTTTTGGTGTGTCAAAAGAAAACGCTTATGAGAACAACTAATGATGTCCTTGCTTTAACCCAATAATTCAGGCAGCATGATTCTGGCAAGGGACAAGTAATTTGACGGAGAGAGAGAGAGAGAGAGAGAGAGAGAGAGAGAGAGAGAGAGAGAGAGAGAGAGCCAGCATCTCTAAGTGCCAGTAACATCCTCCTTGATCTCACTAACAAGCAACCAAGGCGTCAGCGTGGCGTTAAACAGACCTTTGAAGGTCGCACCATCATCCTTCGCGCACTTGGGATGCAAACTCCAGGGAGTTGCACAGAGGGAGAAAATTAATCTCCGACCTTTGATTCTAGTGGCCCAGTTTTTATTTTCTGGGAAGTGCTGCATCATCAATGGGACCAAGAGACAGAATAAACAAATGGCTGTCCGCCTGAGTCACGCATGATTGCAGTCAGCAGCCAACACATTATAGATGGGCCGTGAATGTCTGCACCGTAAACAAACATTATGGGACTCTGCGGAAAGCAGATTGCATGCTTGGAGAGTTCACAGTCAGAGGAGGAGTGATTCTTTTGGAAATGAAATAAATGGGGCGTGGATGGACTAAGTGGAGGAAAAAAAAAAACAAACAAAAAAAACGAAATCTAATCAACTGAGCCTCCTCCCAAAAAACTTTCAAAAGCTCTGGCAGACACTATGAATTATAAGTAGTGAATAAAGAGGTAGGGGGTTTGAAAAAACTAGAGGTGGTTGAATTTACAATTTCATGTAAATCTGCTGAACAACTCCGCATTTAAAACCTTGAGCGAGAGCATCTTGAGAATTGAGCTGGGGTCCATTAGCATGGGTCTGAAATCTCTAGACAGATGACCACAAGAATGTGGAGTTCCAAGATTTAAATTTACAGTCAACAGTGAGAACATCCAAAAGGCAAGGAGCAGAAAGCTGAATTTTAAACAAGGCAGCCAAATTCACAGCAGTCCAAGAAGGTGTTGCATTATCCACAAAATCTTGAGAACACACCCCAACCAAAGAACACATTTTTCCAAGCCTGTCCTGATTGGCTCATGGGAGGATTCTGACCATACCTAATGAGGACAATTTCCAAATCCCAATGTCCTCCCTAACTCTAAACACTTACGTCCCACCATAGGTGATGCGTAACCACCAAGGCAACTAACACACACACACACACACACACACACACACACACACACACACACACACACAGCTATTGTCTTCAGAGCAGGAGTGCAGTCTGTAGTCCCACCTGATATCAAAGACTGTGACAAATGAACTCAGATAAGAGGAGGTTGGCCAGGCCAGAAATACTCTCTTGTGCATCTATTTGGTAATTGTGGGTGGCGCCCTTGTGTCGCAGAGAAAACTCTTTTGTTGGCAATAATGAGATTCTTTTTCTGCTGTTGTCACGCTATATTGATGCTGTGCTTCACACAATGTCCTTGAAAAGAACCAAGTGCTGTACTCAAACATAAACAAACACATCCGTGAGGGGAAAAAAAAAAAGAAACCCGACCGTCGTCAAACTCAAACTGTGGCCCGTTTGTTCCCTTCTGGCATCCCTAACCTGCTTACAAAGTCCAAATGAAAGCCAACTGCATAGCAGCTCGTCTGCAAACAATGCACTGAACAAACAGTCTCTCTAATGCCTTCCCTCTTTTTCCTGCAGCTGCCATCTCTGTCTGCCGGAGAGTAAATACGGCAACAACCAGCAGCCAGGATAGGTGAAAGGGCTGAGAGAGAGATTTATGGAGAGAGAAAAAGAGAAAGGGACATAAAAAGAGAGAGAGAGAGAGAGAGAGAGAGAGGAGAAAGGGAGAAAGAGGATTTAGGAGATAGAGAGAATCAAGAGACAGTGAGAGACAGAGAGAATGAGAGAAGACGGGGAGAGAGTGATGGAGAGAAAGAGATGGAGAGAAGACAGAGAGAAGAGGGAGAAGAAAAGAGAGAGAGAGTGAGAGAGGACAGAGGGAGAGAGAAAAACAAAGTCCAAGAAGTACAGGATAAGGAAAGCCATTCTTCACAAGCTCTCAGGTGTGTCATAGCAGGAGGGAAAGGCAGTAATCAGCCTGGGCTGGCCTCTGGACTGCCCCATGGGTTTGTGATTTTATCCCAGCTCTGCTGGAGAGAGCAGATAAACAACTCAAAAGAAAGTATGTCGCATTATACATCATTACAAACTCTTCCCTCTTTGACCCCTAGTGACTTGAGGAATGACACTATTTAAAAAGGAAGACAAAAAGTTGAACCAGATTAGGTTAGGTGGCCTTCACAATATAAACTTTTTGTTGATGTTGTTGTTGTTTGTATTTGTTTAGAGTTGGTAATTATCCTCTAGAGCATGAAAGAAATGAGCTTGCTGAGATTGCAACACAATGTGATGTTCATTATTTCCAATATGGCTGTGCCTGTGGTGATGGCTTCAGAATAGTGTGTGTCTGTGTCTGTGTGTGTGTGTGTGTGTGTGTGTGTGAGTGTAGAGGTGTCTACCACATCCTCATACGGAGGCACGTCTTAAGCGAAATCAACAGCTGAAAGGACAACGTGAGTAACATTCACCAGCAGATGTGTTTTGCCTTTGGCGTTTTCCCAATGAATATGCAAACAATCCAATCAGCAAAGAGGCTTAAACTTCTACATCCAAATAAATGTTCCTTTATCATTATCACAACCCTACCTCCTTCCCAACAGACACCATTCTGCTATTCTCATGTCCGTCGTTGAAATATTCTGTTGTTGAAAGATTCTGTTGTTGAAAAAGGAAGAGGTTTTTTTCAACAAAGTGTTGGTCACAAGCGGTATGGCTGAGAGAGGTGAGAGAGGGGAGGTAGATGGCAGCCATCTTACTGAGGACGGGGGGGTAACGAAGCCCAGAAAACATTGATTACAATTTGGATGGCAGATATCATCCTTTTGTGCTGGGGTACACGTCTCAAGGACAAATTAAATTGAAGTGCTGGCAGGATAAAAAATTAATTTTCATTTATGAATATCTATTTTCTTTAGGCCTCACCCTTCTGTGTGTGTGTGTGTGTGTGTGTGTGGTGTGTGTGTGTGGTGTGTGCATGCTTGTGTCAGGGCAAAGTCCCAGGGCAGAAGAGCAAAAATTTGCCATTTGATGGACATTAAATCATCACCTTCTTTAGCTGGGCGGGCTCTTTTTGTTTGGCTCTCTCTCTTTCAGTGTGTCTGTGTCTGGGTTTGTGTGTGGGTGGGAGTGAGTGTGAGTGAGAGAGAGAGAGAGAGATCAGTTTGTATCTGTATGTCTGTGTTTAGACTCCCACTCTCCCTTCTTTGTGAGGTAATGAAAGCGGAGCCAGCTCTTCTCTCTCTCTGGTGCCACTAATGATAGCACTCCTCCAGCATGGCTCTCCTCTCACTAGACCGCCTGTTGCAACACAGCACATAGACTGGAAGAGAAACAAATGAGAAAACGTGGAAAAAGAAAAGGGAAAGTGAAGGGGGACTAATGGAGAAGGAGAGACACACAGAAAAACAGAAAAAAAGAGAGAGAGAGAGAGAGAGAGAGAGAGAATGAATGCTCCCACGATGGGGTTACGTCCTGAAGTCTTTGAAAGAGTTAGATTAATAAGTAACTGTGTATCAATAAATAACTCCCTTCAAAGCTGGGTGGATTCTACTGCGGAGCACCATTGCGCATTTCTCTGTGTCTCTGTGTGTAAGACAAATCCAGACATCCAAAGGTGACGGAAAGGTCATCCACACAGCAAAGGCATGACACCTCATGGGTCAGTGTGTGTGTGTATGTGTGTGTGTGTGTGTGTATGTGTGTGTGTGTGTGTGTGATCATTGCAGTATCATTGCTAGATACTGACTCCTGACTGAAATGTGACAGACTCAGACATTTTTCTCTCTTCCTTGCTAAAGGAGCGCCACAAAACAGCCTTTGTGAAAGTTAAAGACAGAAACTGAATCAATAAAACAGAATGTGTGACATAAAAACCACAACATCCGACTTAGATGGCATTGACGTTGCTAGTAAATACCCTTTTTGGTGAAAAATATGACTCTTACTTTTTTTTCTTCCAATTGAGCCACATATCCACAACTACCCTAGTGTCTGAATTATGATTGAATTTTTCTTTTTTGCTAGTCTTTTTTTGAAGAACTATGAAAGTCATGGTTTTAGCCAAAGGATGTTTTATACCAAACTACTTTTTCCCCACATCTGCATTAAAGCACGTCTCCCTGCAAGATTCCAGAAATCCATTATGTTGAACGAATACAAGCAGCCTTCCATGCTGGCTGGAGCTGAAAGGATTTCCCCACCTGCAGTGTCCTGAGTATCCACCTGCATAGCACTGGTCTTTCATAAGGCTTTATCTTGCATAACCTTGTCTGGCTAAGACCCTCTGCCCCTCACACTGCAGGGAACGGCTGCTAACACTAAGGGGCCGACACTGCCCACGGACAACTGATCTATCATATTATGTCTGGTGTGGCCATGCTGCAAGTTCAGTCACTCATCTCTTATAGGCCAGAAGCTACCTGCTGAGAGAGAATGGTGATAAGAAACCTAACAAAGTCTGTTTTCACTGTCAATGGATGTGTGTGGTTATTCTGGCTAAATGGGAAGAGTAAATGGAAATTAGATTAGATTAGATTAGATTCAACTTTATTGTCATTACACATGTATGAATACAGAGTAACAAAATACATTTTAGCATCCAATCAGAGGTGCAAATAGCAGAAAGAAAGTGCAATATGAGTAAGAATAAGAGCAGTTATGTACAGATAAGGGTAGTGTAAAAGTGGGAATAGATATGTGCAGGTTATGTACAAATAAATTATGGTGGGAACAGTTATGTGCAGATTATGTACAAATAAGTTATGAGAAATGATTGCCTGGTGCTAAAATGCCTGAAATAGGAGAAGGTTGATAAACTACATGATGTTGATATGCTAAATGATAATGAAAAGGGTCGACAACCCTGTAAAGGTTTATTTCAAAGTCACACTAAAAAAGTAGCAAGGACAAATGAATTCCTGAGTAATGTTTTTGATAGTGGATTTGCTCTTTTTCTTTTGTCTGTTATTATCAAAAAAATAACTGGCAGAATTTTGAATGAAACATGGAAAAGTCAAAGGACAACTACGTGAAATTTTGATGGAAAACAGGATATCACAATGGCATTAACAAGAGGCAAGTTCCTCAATCAATTATGTCAAAATGTCAAGAGGTTCTTAAAAAAAAACGCTAGTCATTTCTATTTTCATGGTTGAAGTGGGTTTAAATGAGAAGACAAGAGTTATCATGAATGCTGATGACCCTTCCATACTCAAAATACATTCTGAGAGATGTGTCAGATGGAAAAAAGGAAGAACGCTTTTAGACCCTGCTTCACTCCACTGCAGTAGCTACCAATTGAGAAAATAAACGCTAATTTGCACATAACAAAAGAGGAGACTAGAAGCATCCTTCAGGGTATTACAATCAAACAATACAGTCAAATTGGATACTAAACGTCATTTAATGGATTTTGCAAGGGGGGAGGTAGGGCATCTATAATGCGCCCATTAATTCCTTCTACGTGATTAATGTCTGCTCCAGAAGTCTCCTGTGACCTTTTTCCACACAGTCTGCAAAGAAAGATACAAAGTGGGCTGAGAAAGTGGGGTTTGACTGAAGCGGAGTGTTGGGTCTGAGTGAGTGGGAGTAATGTGAACTCACAACAGCATCACTTTGCAGGCATGGATGATTACGCTTTGTTCAGCTCACCTTGAGCCAAGTGCAGGGAGACGAGTGAAGAGGAGAGGAGAGGAGGGCGTCGATGATGCAACCAAAGTTTAACAACAATCAATCATGGATTTTCTTTCATAGATTTCCCAGCCCTGACAAGCAATTCTTGTGATGCTAGTCTTATCACTTCCCAAACACTCTCCCACAAATGCAACACATAAGCGCATTAAGACATGCATTTTCGCCTCCAGGACCTGCCTACACTTTCTATAAATCAATGACTGATTAAATCCCATAACCTTGACATGAACCCACACAACGCTTGACTATTTGGTAATTTGATGGCTATAACCTGAAATTTACGGCATTGTGTAAGCGCCAAGCCCTCCCCTTTCCCTGGGCAGTTTGCTTAATTGAACCACACTGTGATTCTTATCCTTTTTATCCCTTCATCTATTCTGTTATCTCTTCCCTCGTTCTTTCCACTTCTCCAGCCGTCAGAGACTCTTCAACTGTCAAAAATCCGGGGAAAAAACCTTGATGAATCTACCATGCTGGGAGGAGAAATCAATAAGGAGATGCCTTTACCAGCAGTGGGTGCTTAGTTAATTCTCCAAAAGCAGCGATGGTTCGCCTGACGTATATATCCTCAGACGGGGAGAAACCAGAAAAAAACCCCAGTCATTCCACACTCCTGGTGCTTGGTGCAGTGACATGAATCATAAACACAGTGCGATAAGGGACGACAGCTAATGCCTCTTTCACTGCTACATTGAGGCAAAAAACTACTCTTCAGTAGAGGACACTGGAATGCAGCACAGCAGGGTTATTGACATTCTTCCTCCTTACTGCCCAAATAGAGCTGTAAAGCACGGCATAAACACCCCCATTCCCATCAAACCCGTGGTGTGCCATTATACTTTTGGGGTTTTACATTTGTTGCCGTCATTCGCGCAACGTGCCGCTCCTTGCTCATTGCCCTTGGTCTGTCCTTAGGAGTGAAATGGGCCTTGAGCGTCAGGGAGAGGAAGTGTGTTAATGGTACTAAGTGAGTGCGGGGCTATTGGAGCCATTAAGACGGGCCGCTCTCAGGTGGTGCCTCCTGCCATCGAGCGGACGAGCGGAACAGGGAGCAGAGCTGAGACAAACTGGCAAAGGGGGTCCCAGAGTCACCAGCGTCACTCTCGCTCTCGTCAGTGTCATCAAGCTTCAGTCTCCCACAGGCTTCCTCTGGATTCCCTCCCTCTGAGGAGCATGAGCCAGTCTTTTTTACTTTTACTCTCTCCTTTATTCTCTCTTTCTGTTTCTTTCTCTCTCTCTCTCTCATACACACAAACACATACACACTCAGTTGGTATCAGTCTCACTCTGTCTTCTGGTTTCATTTCCTCTGTGATTGGCATTCTCCACCCTTATCTACTCTCTCTCTCTCTCCTTTCCTCAAGGCTCTCTCTCTCCTTTCCTCAATTTTCTCTCTCTCTCCCTTCTTCAGTTTCCCTCTTCTGTTCTTCCCTAGGGCAATGACCCTACCCTCTCTCTCTCTTTCTCTGTACATCACTCTCAGTCTCGCTCTCTTTCAGTCCTCCCCATCTTCACTTCTTTCCTTTCGTCTGCGGAAAATGAACCCACTCCTCCTTTCTCCCTCTCTCTTTTCCCCCCTTTCCCTCCTGACTCTCTCATTCGAGAGCTCCATCTAATTTCAGTAACCCCCTCCCATTCTCAGTCTCAAATGCCCTCTTCCTTCCTTCCTTCCTTCCCCATTTTTCCACACATGGCAATCCGTTATTTCTCTGACTGTCCCTATATGTCCTGAAGGAACAGGACCAGCTGCTTACCTCCACCACCACCACCTCCACCCTCCACTCTGCTCCACTGTTACCACACCCTCGTCCTACAAGCTTAAGCCTTCAGGGCTAGATGTTTCCTTTCCGAGCGACACCACCACCACCTTCCCCACCACTGCTGTTACCCGAAACCTCCTCCTCTTCTCCACCTCCATCCCTCCCTTCACAACACCAATGACACTGTTTTCCGTGGTTGTCTCTCTCTCTCTCTCTCTCTCTCTCTCTCTCGCCGGCTATCACTGCAGAGACTGCAGCCAGGCTTGACGTGCCCGTGAAGCGACTCTGACGGGAGTCTGACAGCAGTCATTTCTTCCAGGCTGTGACAATCCATTCCGCCTGTCACTCACTCATCCTGCAACCCCCGCCTCCACCCCTCACTATCTTCCTTGTCCTCTTCTCCTCTCTTCCTCTTGTCTGTTCCATCCATCCATCCATCCTTCCTTCTTTTTGTTTCCACAGCCCTGCGGAGGGAGAGCCAGCCAGACTGTCACAGACACGCCGGGCACCTGCTGGGGTGGCATCCCTCAGCAGGATGGCCAACCTCGACTGGCACCACACTGCAGTCTTGGCAGGGTGGCTACGGGCACAAGGTACATAGGTAGGCACAACGTGGCACAATGAACACAGAGTCGATGGATTAAGTCATCATCATCTCTTCCTGTTATAATTGCTGGATTGAGGAATGTGAAACCGTAAGGCACAATGGCGAAAACACACACACACATACACACACACACAGTCCCACAGTGCTGTCCAAGCACAGAGTGTATCTGCACTGAACACACTCATTGGAAAAGGCTGCGGGGCTGGACTGAGTGAACAGGTGCCAGTGGCAGAGCTAAAAGAGGACAAGCTGAGTGGTGCCAGTGCCTGGGGATCTGCCTTTGTGCTCTCTCTCTAGAGAGAGAGAGAGAGAGAGACAGAGAGAGAGAGAGAAACAGAGAGAGAGGAGATGTAAGGGAAGGAGAGAGAGAGAGAAGAGGAGATGGAAGAGAAGGGGAGAAAGAGAGAGAAAGAGAGAGGGAGAGACTAGACTAGTATGCCAGAAGTCAGCCAAATTCTACCTCTCACCTCATCACTGAATCACAAAGGGAGCTTTCAAAAGGCAAATGTTCCTTTCTTCTTTTTCAGATTGTGATGGTCTGTTGTGTTATGAAAGAAAGAAAGATAGAAAGAAAGAAGGAAAGAGAGAAAGAAAAAAGTGAAAAGAAGAGAACAGAAGTGAAAAGAAGAGAAGAGAAGAGAGAGAGAGAGAGAGAGAAGCAGAATGGTAAAGAGTGGAACAGAAAAAGAGGGATGGCAAGTCACAGGCCAATTGGCCAATCAGGAGGCGAACGCAGCCAAGCTGGCCAATAAGACTACCAGAGAGGCTGCCAAGCTGGCCGATAGTTCAGTCAGGGGAAAAAAGGAACAGTCAGCCGGTCTGTTTATGGCACCAGCCAGCTGGAGAATATGCCAGCTAATCATCCGCAAGAGACAGACAGAGTGAGCATGAGAGCAAACTACAAGCTAACGAGAGACAGGGAGAGAGACTGAGAGGGAAAGAAAAAGGGAGAGAGCGAGGTAGATGGGAAGACAGAGAGGGAGCAAGATAAATAGAGAGAGACAGAGAGAGAGAGTTAGATGGAGAGAGGGATGGAAAAGACAGATAAGTAAAAAGTACACAGCCATAGCGTCAGCGTCTTGTACTATCCATGGGCTCAAAGCCCATGGGGGCCCTGGCTGGAAGTCTGGCCAGAGGTCATTTCCTGAACCCTCTCCCCATCCTTCTAGAATCTTCTTCCCCACTCAATTCTACTCATCTATTCACCGTATTGTCCAATAGAGGTTAAAGCCCCTTTGTAAAAAAGAGAGAGATGAGATAGAGAGAAAAAAATATAGGAGTGAGAGACATAGAGAGAGGGACATAGAGAGAAAAAAAATCCAAGAGCCCTAGAGGAATTCCACTGCTGATGAGCTCAGAAGTCCACCACTCACCAGTCTGGGGCCTTTTTTTGTATGCGGCTTGAGGAGTGGAGCCTACGTGTTGCTATGGCGACGGCGAGTAACCGGCGGTGCCAGCGTCTTTGCTTTCTCAGTTCGGTCCGCAGGTGGCCGGGTGGAAGCACCCCATGTGTCAGGGAGGGAGCAGGGAAGGTCATGGAAACACAGCGGGGACGGAGGTAGGCAATGAAACAGACAGGGCAAGGGCTGCTTGTGTGGTTGGACACAAACACACACAAACAATATCAGTAAGACAAACACACAAACACACACACACACACACACACACACAAAGTGGTGCACTAAGTCAAATTAAGCCCCTTATCTCATTAAAACTGGCTGTGTGCAAAGTGAAGTGCATGAGGCTCTCAATGAATTTAATTTCACAAACCCTCACACACCTCCAAAAAAGGAAAGACCCCTGTCTGGGGTGGCTCTCAAATCTCTCCTCTAAAGAGCATCACTGATGGAGAGGTGTGATTTTTAGACTATTGATTTCAGCCCCAGCTCTGCTGTGCAAGGGTCATGTATCCCAAAGTGCTTGTGGCTGTCAGGGGTTCTTGCCTGCTCAAGTTCCCTTCCCTCCACTCCCCTCCCCTCCCCACACATCAACTCTGGCTCTTTACAACCACTCTCTCTTCCACAGGAGTCACTAATACTGGAGCTTTGTACTGGCTTGCTTGTTCACCATTCTCTCTCTCTCTCTCTCTCTCTCTCATTCTCACTTACTTACAAATGGACACAAGCACAAAGACACAGATGGACAGACACACACACACTCATATATTTGGAACATGCACTCGCTGACAACATAATGCTCTGTGTACTGAATTCATGGATGGTCTGAGAACATCATGTCTTTCTCTTGGATCACATATTCCCTTCAGTTATGTATGATATCAAAATAAATGACACAACTACATCGGAGTACATCAGGGATACAAGACACTCCAGTGGTCATCTGCGGTCAAATAAACAATGTGTTTAATGATAATCCGGTCATCTGCGGGCAGGTCATTCAAAATAAAGTTTCAGCCAATAAATAAATCAAATATCGCCCAAAGACTAACATTAATATTTATCTAATGGTAATGAACAAATACATCCCTGGTTAAATGAATATAATTATCAGAGAAAACAGCACAAGCAAACTTCCCAATGACCACTATCAGAGGGGAGATTGTTTACAATATGTAGATGTGTTTTAAGCAGGTGTTATTGAAGGCCTTTCAAATATATAACAGTTGCAACTGCCTCAGATACTTGAAACATTTTGGAGAAAAAAAAAAATTGAAAAACCTGTTTAAGGCATCTGTGGATTTTGGAAGATGGCAGCAGTAGGCATTTTATTTAAGATAATTAGCAACAATCACTGTTGACATGGGACCTAATAAGTAGCTCCGTCACAAACACTGCTGCCAACATACGACTGTTTCATAATCTCTCCAAGGGCACTCGTTGGCTAAATTATTTCAAGAAGGCTTCATTACTATGTAAGAGAGAACATTCTGTTCCACCAAGCACTCTTCATGGTTGGTTACAATGTTGCCTTTAAACTGTAATATTGGCAGATCAAGTTGCAGTTTGGAAACTTTGGACAACTTCAGGACACAAGATAATCCCAGACATAAGGCACATAGTGACTCATCATGACAACCCCAGACATAAGGCACATAGTGACTCATCATGATAACCCCAGACATAAGGCATATAGTGACTTGTCATGATAACTCCAGACATAAGGCATATAGTGACTCATCATGACAACCCCAGACATAAGGCATATAGTGACTCATCATGACAACCCCAGACATAAGGCATATAGTGACTCATCATGACAACCCCAGACATAAGGCATATAGTGACTCATCATGACAACCCCAGACATAAGGCATATAGTGACTCATCATGACAACCCCAGACATAAGGCATATAGTGACTTGTCATGATAACTCCAGACATAAGGCATATAGTGACTTGTCATGATAACTCCAGACATAAGGCATATAGTGACTTGTCATGATAACTCCAGACATAAGGCATATAGTGACTTGTCATGATAACTCCAGACATAAGGCATATAGTGACTCATCATGACAACCCCAGACATAAGGCATATAGTGACTCATCATGACAACCCAGACATAAGGCATATAGTGACTTGTCATGATAACTCCAGACATAAGGCATATAGTGACTCATCATGACAACCCAGACATAAGCATATATGACTATCATGAAACCCAGACATAAGCATATAGTGACTTGTCATGATAACTCCAGACATAAGGCATATAGTGACTTGTCATGATAACTCCAGACATAAGGCATATAGTGACGTATCAGCTGTAATATTACGTTAAGTAAAGCTGATAGATGCAGTAAGCTATGCTGAAAGATGCCATGTTTATTCATGTTTGTGCTTATGTTTCATAGCATGGAGTATACAAAGGTGAGGTGGCTTTGCTCAGCGCTCATGAAGCAGCCGCAGGTGTGCAAAACGTTCTTACCTTTACCTCCTGGCAACTGGTTTTTATACACCTGTTAATATAATGGCCTTCATCAGGCACAACTACAGTCAATTCTTCAACTGACAGACTGCATTTCATTGCAGATGTTTTTGCCCAAAGCAACTTGCATTAGATGTGACTTGAAAATCAAGAGATTGGAGAGGTAGTTCATCAATCCAATCCCCTCAGTGCTCCCCAAGAAACTCCACACAAATTCCCTATCCTTTGGGAGAACCACCAGGTCTCCAGATGTTATGTGCTTCTATTCTTTTTTTGCCCAAGTTTGTTTGTTGTTACAGTGATGTATAGCATGTTACAGAGCATACAACAAAAGGAAAAACTACCACATATCATAGCCAAGA
>PYXC01002066.1:880000-897500 GCA_015244755.2 Tenualosa ilisha
TAAAGGAGTGCTAAAACCACAAATACCTGCCCTCCTCTCTCTCTGTTTCTCACAGTTTCCCACCATCTCTTCTTGTACATTCCTTCTCTCTTTCTGCCCATATTCCCCACCCTCTCTCTCTCTCTCTCTCTCTCTCTCTCGTTCATTCCCTCCACACAGAGGGACTGTGAGGGAAATGGCAGTGTTTTTGTTTTTGCGGAGGGTTAGGGTGATAATCATACCGTCGTACTCTATTTCTTCCAGCTACCGCTGCCACAGCCCCAGCCACAAACAAACAAAAGGTGGTGGAGATTGAGGAACAGTGTGTGTGTGTATGTGTGTGTGTCTATGTGTGTGTGTGTGTGTGTGTGTTGCAACAACAAACAGGAATAGGGAGCAAATAAACAAACCAGTCAAAACAAAAACAAAAGAAGCCAGGCAAAAAGCCAGTGGCGCTTCTCTCCCATGGCCTTATCAGGCCCGGCTTGAGGCCGCAGGTGTGTCTAACAAGCGGTGGGTGTGCATTTAGGAAGGGTTTTTTTCCGGTGAAAAATGCCAGGTGTGTTTGGTTTAGATCTTCTCATTTTTCCCTTCTTTTCTTTGTTTTGTGACGATCACTATAGCATTCACTACAGGAGGCCCACAGCTTCTTATCAGGCTGCGCAGTTAATGCCATTTGTAGCTGCGCAATGTCAGCTCTGTCTCACACACACACACACACACACACACACACACACACACACACCACACACACACACACACACACAGAATTCATACTAATAAACACACACACAGATGCTAACTGCATGTTTAGGAACACATACACACACACTTTACTTGTTGCTATTCAAATATATGCAAAGCAAGTGAGGAAGTTGTGACACTTTCCTTTTTGAATTCCAGGAACACATCATGTTCCGTGACAATGTCACTGACAGGGCAGAACAATCGAGCCTGGAAGACTTCAAAGGGTCACGCAGAGAGAGAAAAGAACAAACAACAGTATTCCAAACTCACACACACACATTCAGATGCGCAAGCACACACACACACACACACACACACACACACACACAGAAACACACTGACTTACACACAGAGCCTGCATACAACCTTCTCATTGTACACTGCTAATCAAAGTTGTTTCTCTTTTCCTAATTCCAGAAACGCATCTGTGTTCCCAGGAAGGATTCTTTGTGTGGATCATGCACAATCAACAGCACTCTAAACTCACTATACACACAAACACACACACACACACACAAACACACACACAGACTGCTGCACAGACAGACAGACAGACACACACACACAGAGACAGACAGACAGACTGCTAAGATCAGTCATCAGGAGGGGGGGGGTAGATTGGAATGGACACTTTCCCACCCCTCCCATTGAAGACTGATACATCAGCCTAGACTGATACTTGAGGTCTATTCTAGGGCCCCCCATAAGACATTGCTCTGTCGTTAAAAAGGCGGAGCACTGGCCGAAGCCTATCAAATCTCTATAAACACTTACGTCTGGGTAAGGCTTCCAGCAATGTGGAGAAAAAAAACAGGTCAAGCGGCCAATTCCAGCATGTCATTAAACTTTGATTTTTTCGTCTCCCGAATGAGTCGAAATGGTATTTTCTTCTGAGCAAGATGAGATGGGACGTCTTATCAACACGGGTGCACAATAGCGTCGTCTTTCACGGTGGCTTGAGAGATTAGACAGGCAAGGGCCTTCTTTATTGATGTGGCTTTGTGGCGTGGGGGCGTGAAGCACCTTAAGAGAGGTCTCTGTTCTCTCTGCTTCCTCTGCTATGTTGATCTCAAACATGCCTCACTGTACAATGTTTGTGTGTATGTATGTGTGTGTGTGTGTGGTGTGTGTGTGTATGTGTGTGTGTCTGTGACAGTAGGGCTGTTTATTTAGCTAATTTTGCTAAACTGTTCACAACTGTGTCATAACCACTGTATGTGTGTGTGTGTGTGTGTGTGTGTGTGTGTGTGTGTGGTGAGGTGGTCAAGACTAAGGACTGCGAGTGAAAGGGACAGGCCATCTCAGAATCTCTTGGCTTAAGGGATCACAGCGATAAGAAGGTGTCACCTTCCTGCTAGTTTATCGATCAATATGTGGTTAATCTAGCAGTCCACAGAAACGTGTTGCCTGGCAAAGTAACCATCAATGATGTGTGTGTGTGTGTGTGTGTGTGTTTGGGGGGGTGGGGGGATGTGTATGATGATCTCTCTACTTCTCCTTCTCTCTGTCTATTCTATCTTCATTATCCCATCCATCTCCATCTTTCTATCTTGATATTCATCACTCACTCACTCACCCCCTCCCTCCCTCACTCAATCACTCCCTGTGCCACCTGTCTCTATTGATGGGGTGGATGTAGAGATGGTCAGTACATACATATACCTTAGACTACATCTTGACAAGAAACTGGACTGGTCGGTTAACAGTGACGCACTCTACAAGAAGAGGCAGAGCAGGCTTGATTCCCCTCGAGGCTGAGGTCTGTCAACATCTGCAGCAAACTCCTCCTTATGTTCTACCAGTCTTTGATGGCCAGTGTCCTCCTCTATGCTGTGGTGTGCTGGGGAGGCAGCACAAGGACATTGGATGCTGGACGACTAGACAGGCTGATGAGAAAAGCTGGCTCTGTTGTTGGCGTGAGACTGGAGTCACTGACATCAGTAGCAGAAAAGAGGACCCTGAGCAGATTGATACATATACTGGAAATTGGCCATCACCCCCTGCACGAAACACACTCTCCAGACAGAGGAGTATGTTCAGTGGCAGACCCCTGTCCCTGACATGCTCAACTGACAGGCTATGGTCCTTTGTCCCACGGGCCATACAGCTCTACAACGCCACACAGAGGAAGTGTAAAATAGACTGATCTGCCTGATTCTACACTGCGCAGTGACCCCATGTCCTATGCCTAGGCCTCACCTGGTCTACTTTTTACTTTTCTTTTTCATTACCTTACCCAAGCCAAGGTGGACTGGACTATTACTGGACTCCTACTGGGCTATACTAGCCCATTGCACAGACACCCCACCACCACCACCACCACCACCCCATTCTGTTACATCTTTTCAGTTTCTACTCTTTTCTATATATCAAGAACTGGACTGAGCGTTTGCATTGCTCTCTGAACTGCTTATATAGGTTTTGTATATTGCTGTGTTTTATAATGTGTTGCCTACTTATACTTATACTCTGCCTGGAACAGAATCTACACTGCATATGTACTTGCCGTAACACTTTCGCACTAGGGTTACCATAGCATCCTCCTGCTCATTCCACACAACTTCCACACCAAACAAATTAGTACCTTAAAAGGCACACATAACAGGATATATTTTCTGTATTTTTATGATGTGTGTGTGTTATGTGTGTGCCATGTTATGGAAGCTTAAGGATACCTGAATTTCCTACAGGATAATAAAAGTATCTATCTATCTATCCAGGCCTGGTGGGAGTCTGCCAGAGAAGTGAGGTCATCATGATCATATGCTTGCTGTATATGAGAGAGAAAGAGAGAGAGAAAAAAAGAAAAAGAGAGAGAGAGGAATGTGTATGTGTTTCATCTGATGATCATATGCTTGCTGTATATGAGAGAGAGAAAGAGAGAGAGAGAGAGAGAGAGAGAGAGAGAGAGAGAGAGAATGTGTGTGTGGTGTGTCTGAATGCTGCTGGAGGATGCACCTAAACGAATAGTGCTAATATTCAAGACTGAATGTGGTGTGTATGTGTGTATACTTCTCTCTCTCTATCTATCTGTGTGTGTGTGTGTGTGTGTGTGCGCATGTGTGTCTGTGTTAGTCCAATAGCATTCATCCTGAATTTCGCCGGAGGGTACACTTAAAACAACAACAAAAATATGTACGATGCATTACATGTGATGATACTTTTGTCTGTATATTTGTGTGTGTGTGTGCGTGCGTGTTTGTTAATGTGTTTGCTAGTGAGATAGAGAGGGGGGGTGAGTGCGAGAGAAAGAGAGACAGAGAACAGAGAGTGGGAGAGCGACAGAGAGAGAGAGAGAGAGAAATGGAAGGCCTCTGTCACAGTTGAAGCTTGCAGCTTAAACCAATCTGGTACATGCAGCTCATTATCTCTGTGACAGGAAGGCTTTGCTACCCACCTCTATCTCCTTCCCAACGCCACCGCCTCAACTCACCCTCTCTTTCACCCTCTCACTCACTACACCTCCCTCCCCTCTCTCTCTCTCTCTCTCTCTCTTTCTCTCTCTCTCTCTCTCACACACACACACACACACACACACACACACACACACACAATCTCTCTACCAACACTAGATCTTTCCCTCCATCTCTCACTCACACACTGTATCTCTCTATTTCCACTACCTCACTCTCTCTCTTTTACTCCATCTCTACAACTATAGCTCTCACTCTCCTCCCACCTTTCTACCTCTTAGTTCTCTCTCCCTACCTCCATCTCTGTCCCTCTACCTCAATCTCTCTATCTTCACATCTTTCTCCAGCTCTCTCTCTCTCATTTTCTTTCACTTTGCTGACATAACTACAGGCCCTGTTTCTTGACAGACCAGTGATGGGATTTCAAAATGAAGGGCTGATGATTGTGTGTGTGTGTGTGTGTGTGTGTGTGTGTGTGTGTGTGTGTGTGTGGTGTGTGTGTGTATCCATCTTAACCCATATATATATAAATGTTCCCTCAGACAGACAAGCTCTCTTTGCCGCTCCTTCTTTTTCGCTTGTTTCATCACAGTCTCTCCATCTTTCTATCCACTCTCTATCCCGCTACCTCTCTTTCACACTCACACACACACACACACACACACACACACACGCACACGCACACCACACACACATCTTTCTCCTACCCCTCTGTCACACAGTGAAACGATAAGTATGGCAGCTAAAGCAGACCTGAGAAAGACATCAAACCCTAAAGTAATACTGAATTGCCAAGTGGGGAGATTGACAAAGAAGAGGGAGAGTGGAAATAAAGAATGAGGGTGGATTGGAAACACGCGCGCGCGCGCACACACACACACACACACACACACACACACACACACACACACACACACACACTACAACCAGGGAAAGAAGATGGCAAATCCAATAAGAGGAGGAGAGTGCATGTACACCAATGCTTGGGTTTCAGGTTCTCAGTGGTCTTTCAATTGATCCAGTGTGGGAAGCTGGTATGTGTGTGTGTGTGTGTGTGTGTGTGTCTGTTGTTAGAGATGCATTTCAGTGGCTTAAGTGAACTTGTAAACATCACAATGCTACTCTTTCTCACTACTGAGCTGGCGCTGGAGCTGAGTTGCTCTCCTAAAGGTTGATATCAGAGTTAAACCACACTTGGTTGCCAAGGGTGAGCAAACTTCCCTTTCAGCACCAGTATGGATTGCATTATACCCTCACTCCTAGTGCTGTTTGTGAAAAGTGAAGCACAAAAAGATGTGTGTTCTTTGCTAGCGAGGCAACTGGAACACACTACTAACTACGCAGCAAGATCTCGATTACACTGGTGAACTTGCTAATATACTGTACATTATAAAACTTTAAAATTATTCCACATTTATGGTTTTGTATTCCGACAAAACAGCATAATTCTACAATCCCGAGCCTGTTAAATATTCAGTCATTCAGTATTTACCCGCTGTCTTAGAGCTGGTTCATAAGGGGGGCTTTAGTTGTTGCGAACGCGACACACTAATGAGATCTGCCAACACAGTGATCAGCTAGACTGAAAAACGGCAGCCGCTTTAAAGATGAGCAGAATGTGTTCGTGTTTATGGAAAGTATGCAAATGTGAGCGCTTATCCCACACTCCTCGTGTTACACGGGCCCGATGTAATGCAGTGTGCGTTGGATGACGCGTTTATCTAAGCAGTCCATTAAACCCGTGACAACAATCTATTGCGTCGAGGGACGTGGTATCTTTCTGCCCCAGGCTTGACCTGAGACAGCTTACAAGTAGCTTCGCTCCCGCTTTCAGGGTCATTAACAAGGGAAAGGATGTAAGGAGAGAAAGGAGGGGGTGATGGAGGGAGATAATGATAAGGCCATCGTTTATGTGAGAAGCTTGCCTGTACATTTCCTTGTCCAATTCCCTGTGCGCAAATAGGGCATGCATTTTGTGTCTTGGCTTGAATGCATGAGGAGTAGTAGTAGTGATATTTCTGAAACAGGCTACATTTCTTAGTCTTAATTTACGCACAATCTGGGAGATTTCCCTAAATACTAAGACAAAAGACAGTGCTTCTGAAGACGTTTTAAGAAAGCCAACATAGACTGAATGATATGCAATGAGCATGAGCGTCTGTTGTGTGACTACCAAATTTAAGAAGGGCTGTTAATCTGCCTGTCCTGGTTATATACCAAAAATATCCCCATAAACTCCATCTCTCTCCGGTATCAGTGCTGCTGCTCTGCAACGCGCTCACTTCTGTCGGCTATGCGCCACCCACTGTGAATTCTTCTAAGGATTACCTTTACAGACATCAGGGGAAAGTGGTGAAGAGGTTTATGCAGATGTCATCATATCTGGAACTAACGATCTGTTTTGGCTTCCGGGGTTCTGCTGTCAATTTGGGATGCCACGTTAGCAGCATGCGCACACAGTTAAGGTTATACCCGCACGAGCTACAGTTCAATTGCACAGGACAGCCATCTCGAGCCATCAGCAATTTGGCCAAAAATGTCATGACGCACCGCAACTTAGGCCTCTGACATTATAACTTGACATCGTCATCGCTGCGTGGTCCAAGTCGATGGTTCTCAAAAAGTAGTCCAATAATCGTCTTAACTTTAAATATGGATATCATTCAATAAAATATTGGATTTAAGAAACAAAGAAGTATTGTTTCTGTGTCGTTTTCCGTGGCATTTAAAAGATTATGCCGTCAAATGGTCAAAACCTCTTAATACCCATGCCATCAGTATCACAAATAATGTTGGACCACAGGCTATGTCTGATGCGATGTCATTTTAACATCACCATTGCCACTGGTTGGTTAAGTTGTGACGAACAAAGTTTCACTGAAGTTCAGGACAAGTTAATGCAGTTGCTGTAGTTCGATATAGATGCAGATGTCGCATCCCTGGTATCATCTGGCTGAAGAAAATTCTGCAGCAGCAACATCCGACAGACGGGCAGGGCAACTGCGAACTTCACTTATGACTCGATTTTACCGATTAAATAAACACAGGCTGCATGCGCAATATATTTACTCACCATGGGTCAAATTCGTGAATGATGCTCTCGAAACGAATCACAGCGAAAAGTCTTGAGCTGAACCCCGCCAGCCAGGCGAGGAAAAGTATCGTGAACGATAGCAGGGACTGCCATCCGGCTGGCTGCGTCAGCCCACCGGAGAGGCCTCCTTTGCCACCCCCTCCTCCACCTCCACCCGTGGCACTGGCTCGGCTGTTTCCCAGCATCGAGCTCCCCGCGTTGGCAGATGCTTTGTGCTTGCTGCCGCCGTCGGAGGCTGAGTGGTGCTCCGCCATGTTCGGCGTGTTTGGCGCTAGACGGGTGTTCAGGAGAGCCCCGTGCCTGGCTCTCCCTGCCCTCCTTTCCCCGCGCAGAGTTATTTTCCTCACGACGTATTCTCTTCCGTTGTCCACCACCCCTACAGTCCGTCCGCCGTCGGCACAGGAGCCTGCTCTCAGCACTTGCATATGACGACTGTGATCACATCCCTGAATCGCTCCCACTGAGCGCAGGCAGAGAGCTCGGAATGAATCGAGCGATAATGGGCGGGACAAAAGCAGGCGATGACAGCCTTTCACAGTGCCGCAGGTACGGCGGCAGGGAGTGGAAGGATGCGACTGTTGTAACCTATGACCAATTGAGCAAAGGTAAGGCACTGACAGACAGACTTCTATTCCAATGGAGCTGAGAGAAAATGACAGGGGGACTGTATAGCTTAAGCCCGGCAAATAAGACACGGTTCGCACAACAGGTCTCAGTCACAGTATAAGAATGTCTGCTGGAACTTTGCTTTTACAGACCATTAGAACAGACATCATAAAGACCAGTGGGGACTGATACCCCAACTAAATGTAATGAATGGGCAGCAGAATATGAAACACTTCTCAAATAAAATTAATATGGGCTATTACATTTATTTTGGGGGACAGCCTAAAAACGATGATGGATTGCTTTTCATGAAATGCAATATCTGGTTCCCTGTGGCAGATTAGATGATTGATGTGGATTCATCAAAAAATGCTTTAATTTAACAAGGGAAATAGGTCTCGTGGTTTGTTTTCATCCGTTTGATTGGTGCAATAACCTACCCAAAGAATGCACCTCGGAAACAAGGAAACAAATTTGGCCAGTAAGCTACTGGAATATTTTGAGGGCCTTGCCGCAGGGTTTATGTTGACATATTTTGTTGCTGTGCAACAGTGGGTAGCTCACCAATAAAGGTTGTGGAAAATGCATATGATGGTTGGTACGTTTACATTTTATCTTGTCGCTTTGTGTGTGATATCCAGTTGATATCCAGTACACCCTGACTGATATAACAACCTCAAAGTTACAAAGACAAACAGCAGTAGGATATGCCTCAGGTCAATCTAATCACAAAGCAATTTCAGCAAAATTGTCATGACTTAAATATAACAGCCTACTTTGGGGTATGTAAATACCTGCCTTACAAGATAGATAGAATTGTCACTAGGATGCATGTTTCATTTCCTAATTGATTAAACACCAAACTCGAATTTCATGCTGTGTGCTACCTGTGTGTGTGTGAAAGAGATTATTATTATTATTATTATTATTCCCATGCTCTGAGGTGCATATACAGTATAGTGAAGAAACAGAATATATGAAAACACTGAAGTCAATCTTCACACATTTTCCCAGTAAATATAAACAGCTTGCTTTCATCAAGAACTCCCATTTATTTGAACTGTGGCTATTGCAGGAAGTTTATCAGCTTCCATCAGCACATATAGACACACAGTAATTGCACCCAGAGAGAGAAAGAGAGAGAGCTGCTATGTGCCCATGGGAGCCAATGGGAGCTCAATCCCCATTAGGCTTGCATGGGAGAGGATGAGGAATTAGATAGAGCACTGAGTAAATAGGGGTGGATGAATGAACATCTGACAGCAAGCAGCATCAGTAAATTAACAAATTACCAGCAAGGCAAATGGCATACAGAACAAACACAGGGGACTGGAGATGGAGCGATGAATGCAGCCATTTTGTGTGTGTGGTTGTGTGTGTCCGTGTGTGCGCGTGCACGTGTGTGTAAAGGATGCCAACAAGCTTAGCTGTGTGAGTAGAACGTTGGTAAACCTCCCCCCTGATGTGCTAGTGAGTCAAACTGGCACCCTAGGATTTTAGCTTGCTTGCTAGCGCGCTGGACTCCTAGTATGTGATGCTGCTGAGTCGCAGGTTTGAGTCTGGGCGTGGGCAGGGCTGGACTGTGCAGGATGAAGCGGGTTACATGTGCATGTGTCTGTTTATTGTGTACAGGATCCCTACTAGATGGGCCATCAGTCCCTGCTTCCCTGCCTGGTGTGTGTGTGTGTGTGCGTGCGTGTATGTGGACTGTGAAGGGGTATAGTCGCGGCACTGGCGGGGTGTGGCAGGGGGTTACTGTTAAGGGAGGAGAATCGAGGACAGGAAAGCAATTGAGTCAGGTGTGGAGATGAAAGCACAGCTTGAAAGAAAAAAAAAGAACAGTCACCTCACCACACAGGCAAATTACCTTTTCAGATGTTCAAGAAATCTTATTCTCCTGTGACTTGTACAAAAGCCACGGGGCAAATGGCAGGGCTTCATCACTAAAACTCATTGCACCCTTAACCCCCCCCCCCCACACACACACACCCACGCACACACACATACACACACACACATCCACACCATCTCCATCCACCCCTCCCTCCATTTTGCAATTCCCCAGAAGCGCTAGCCTTCACTTCCCATTCATGAGGTGAGAAGGCAAATTGCACGATGAGCACATTAGGCGAAGAAGCGTGACCTTTGTATCGCAAGCTGGGGCGGAGTAGTGAGGATCCTTCCAATGGCAGCCATTGTTGGAGACGAGATGGGAAGCATGCAGAGAAAATTAGATTTCTATTCGGAAAGAGGAAAAAGAGGCCTGCCTGACAAGGTTTTTGAGAGGCTGGCATCCTCTATACATTGGTTTGGTTGTACAAACCTTTGAGATTGCAGCTTTTATGTAGAAGCTGGATGTAAATACTTGTTTATAATGTGTGTTTGTGTGTGTGTGTGTGTGCGTGCGCATGGCCATGCATAAAAACAGACCAGTATGTGCGAATGTGGGATATTTGTGTGAGTGTGATTACAGTTACACGTCAAAGCAAGTCAAGATGGTCTTATAGCTGGGTAAAATCATACCTTTGTAGCAGACAGGTGTTGACTACTGAGTCCTTATGGTCTGAGATGGAGTCAGATGAGCTGTGTTTAAGGTGCTGATGCTGTATGATCTGCGCGCTTCTAAGCCATCACCACTTCGAAACCACTCAATCACATTGCAATCTTCACTGAAGTGCGCCTGCTTTTGACATAGATGAGCCGAAACCGCAGAAAACCAATTCTCAGTCGCTGACGAAAGGAAAGACAAAAAAATAGATGCCGACCTATCATATGCAGGCCACATTTGAATCATAAAGCAGATGTAATCTAGAGACGAATCTGTTTTCTTTCAAAGACAAGAGATTGAAGCACACCATGTTCTTGGTTGAAAATTGCACCCATCCCTATGACAATAAAGTGGGGGGGGGGCATTTGGAAGGTACTTCTGTGGTAGATTATTAAAATGATAATAACTTTCCAGATGGCATCTGGCTGCTTCAACAAATCAATTTGTCTCCTTTGAACTAGAAAACAAAGAAATAATACGACACGCGTGTCTTTCAAAAATATCAAAATGACAGCAGGACTGCAACTTCACAAACCCCATATCATCTCGTCATTACCACTCTAATTTAAAACAGCTAACTTGTAGCAGCCACAGACAGAACAGCAATGACACACAATAATTAATACCTGCATCGTTATCTGTTGAAATGACGTTCTATCAATGATGCTAGACTATAATAGCATGTTATAGAGCCAAAGTATATTCTGTTATGGACCATTAAGTGGACCACTTTAACTGTGTTGATGTATTGGTTAGCAGTGTGCTTGCTACTGAGCTAGCTAGAAATTCCATTCCTTCACTGTTTTCTCAGTTTGTACCAGGTTTGTGCTTTTCTCTAAATTTTTCTCTACAGAGCTCCCCCTACAACTTCCGACTAGATATTTTACAACCCTGCCATTTCCTCCTTCTCTGCTCCTCCAACATCAGTTTTCTCTGTTTCTTTTTCTTTGGCTGTTCCATGATGAATGTTTGAGTCCCCTCTGCTACGTTGTATTTATAGCTTGCCGGTGCCTATCAGGAAGCATGTTTGTGTGCAGTGTCATAAAGCATTTCTTTACTTTGCGAGACCTGAGACTTCCACGAAACTTGGCCACGGCTCGCAGGCCGAACCTTGCATTTTCCAGATCTCCGCCCAGATCAGGTATAAGGAGTCAAAACAGCCACCAATTGTGTTACAGAACCACCACAATAATAATAATAATAATAATAATAATAATAATAATAGCCTATTCAATTAAGGTAAATTCAGCTAAAATAGTTGCATAGTGTCTCTTTGAACATCACTTATCACAGTCAGCACCCACTGCCCTTGCTGGGAAAGGAATGACAAGTGCAAGAGGCTGACAGCCTATCAGAGATAACTTAGTGCTGACAGGTAAACAAATACAAATAAATAGACAGAAACCAAAAAATGAACATAATAAAGCTGCCAGCAGAAAGCCGCAGCGCTGAGACGAGTGGAAGGCATGGAATGTGTATGAATTAGCACAACTCTCTTTTGGATGGCTAGTGTTTCTTTCAAAAAACATATTTTGTCAATCACTGATAGATTTTCTGTCTTCACACTTGACTTTTTTTGGGCTTTTGTCTTTTTGTTATCTACCATACAAGCACAGTGCATACATAGTAAATAACGGAGAAGAGGTTATTAACCATAGTTTAAACCTCCACATGATAGCATGGAGGCTACCTCTACATTCATGACCTTCTTGCATGAACAAAGATGCAACAAGAAAGAAACAAAGAAAGGAAGCTTGTCATTTCTACATTGTGCAGATATTCTTGACATTACACTTTTGAGATTTCTGTTGGTAAAAAAAAAAACAACTCATGGCATAGTCAAAGCTGACAGCACAAACAGCTGAGTGATGAATGGTTGTGGGGTTGTCAGAGGGCAAACTCTGCGGCAGACTGAAAGCCTGTATTCTGCGTAGCGATAACACCTTTCCAAACCACATTGACAACTCTCAGTAAGATGGAGGAGGAACAGCTGGCACAAGGGTTGTGTGACTGAGGCACATTTGCAGGGAGGTGGAATCAGGAGACAGGAAGAAGCACAGCCATGGAAATGGCTGTAGAATACTAACATAAAAGAAATGATAATAATATGAGATAAGATTCAGGCAATTCCATGCAAAACTGTCACGTCCAGAACGCCAACACAATGCCATGGTATGGTATGATGTGAATGATGATTACATCAAATTTGAGAATTCACTCTTCTTGGTAGAACAAATGTTATGAAACTTTTTGCATAATCACTCGTCATCACATCATCACAAATACCATGGCATTTTGTTGCCATTATGGACCTGACAGATTGTGTGGAATTGCCTATATATATGCATGAGAAGCGGCCTTAATGAAGGAGCAACTATTTGACATTAGCATTCAACCAATGATCTCCATACTGTAATGGCTTTTTACAGACAGGGCTGGAAGTCAATCTCTACAGAGCATACAGTAGCTCTTCAAATGATTGCACTTTAAGTGACACCCGAGAGAAATCCATGGTCCGTGCTCAATTCTCTCTTGAAATTAAAAATGTAATGACTATGGAAAATAACCATTTGGGGAGGCGGGGGGTGGGGTGGGAATAAAAAAACATTGATGAGACCAGGGACCAGGATCTTCCCATTTTGACAATATATTTGAAGGAACACTGCTCCTAAGGGGTGCAGTGTTGGTTATTTTGCTGTGTAACACCAGTGCTGTTATGCTGACCACATGTTTTTCCTCCGACGTGCCAACTTCCAGTCTGTTGCTATGACACCCGGCTTTACCTAATTGTGGACCGAAGTTGCGTCGCTCCTGCCTCACAGCTGATGCCGAGGAGTGAAGATGCTTGCAACACCAAGCAAATGGTCCTGACATACAAACAAACACACACACACACACACACACACAATACTATTGTGCAACTATAGCTAAGGCCCAAAAGAGGTTTGACCTCAAATGTTACAGTAAAAGTATACTTGAACAGCAAAACTGGACTGAATTGAACTGAAATCGAACTGAAAACGCCTTGTCATATTCGTGACAATTGGTCACAAATATGTAAAACATGTGCAGATTAAACACAGTAAGTATGGTATGTTTGCCATAAAAAACATGTGCAGATTAAACACAGTAAGTATGGTATGTTTGCCATAAAAAACATGTGCAGATTAAACACAGTAAGTATGGTATGTTTGCCATAAAAAACATGTGCAGATTAAACACAGTAATATGGTATGTTTGCCATAAAAAACATGTGCAGATTAAACACAGTAAGTATGGTATGTTTGCCATAAAAAACATGTGCAGATTAAACACAGTAAGTATGGTATGTTTGCCATAAAAAACATGTGCAGATTAAACACAGTAAGTATGGTATGTTTGCCATAAAAAACCATGTGCAGATTAAACACAGTAAGTATGGTATGTTTGCCATAAAAAACATGTGCAGATTAAACACAGTAAGTATGGTATGTTTGCCATAAAAAAACATGTGCAGATTAAACACAGTAAGTATGGTATGTTTGCCATAAAAAACATGTGCAGATTAAACACAGTAAGTATGGTATGTTTGCCATAAAAAACATGTGCAGATTAAACACAGTAAGTATGGTAGTTGCCATAAAAACATGTGCAGATTAAACACAGTAAGTATGGTATGTTTGCCATAAAAAACATGTGCAGATTAAACACAGTAAGTATGGTATGTTTGCCATAAAAAACATGTGCAGATTAAACACAGTAAGTATGGTATGTTTGCCATAAAAAACATGTGCAGATTAAACACAGTAAGTATGGTATGTTTGCCATAAAAAACATGTGCAGATTAAACACAGTAAGTATGGTATGTTTGCCATAAAAAACATGTGCAGATTAAACACAGTAAGTATGGTATGTTTGCCATAAAAAACATGTGCAGATTAAACACAGTAAGTATGGTATGTTTGCATAAAAAACATGTGCAGATTAAACACAGTAAGTATGGTATGTTTGCCATAAAAAACATGTGCAGATTAAACACAGTAAGTATGGTATGTTTGCCATAAAAAACATGTGCAGATTAAACACAGTAAGTATGGTATGTTTGCCATAAAAAACATGTGCAGATTAAACACAGTAAGTATGGTATGTTTGCCATAAAAAACATGTGCAGATTAAACCAAGTATGGTTGTTTGCTAAAACATGTGCAGATTAAACACAGTAAGTATGGTATGTTTGCCATAAAAAACATGTGCCAGATTAAACACAGTAAGTATGGTATGTTTGCCATAAAAAACATGTGCAGATTAAACACAGTAAGTATGGTATGTTTGCCATAAAAAACATGTGCAGATTAAACACAGTAAGTATGGTATGTTTGCCATAAAAAACATGTGCAGATTAAACACAGTAAGTATGTATGTTTGCCATAAAAAACATGTGCAGATTAAACACAGTAAGTATGGTATGTTTGCCATAAAAAACATGTGCAGATTAAACACAGTAAGTATGGTATGTTTGCCATAAAAAACATGTGCAGATTAAACACAGTAAGTATGGTATGTTTGCCATAAAAAACATGTGCAGATTAAACACAGTAAGTATGGTATGTTTGCCATAAAAAACATGTGCAGATTAAACACAGTAAGTATGGTATGTTTGCCATAAAAAACATGTGCAGATTAAACACAGTAAGTATGGTATGTTTGCCATAAAAAACATGTGCAGATTAAACACAGTAAGTATGGTATGTTTGCCATAAAAAACATGTGAGATTAACACAGTAAGATGGTATGTTGCCATAAAAAACATGTGCAGATTAAACACAGTAAGTATGGTATGTTTGCCATAAAAAACATGTGCAGATTAAACACAGTAAGTATGGTATGTTTGCCATAAAAAACATGTGCAGATTAAACACAGTAAGTATGGTATGTTTGCCATAAAAAACATGTGCAGATTAAACACAGTAAGTATGGTATGTTGCCATAAAAAACATGTGCAGATTAAACACAGTAAGTATGGTATGTTTGCCATAAAAAACATGTGCAGATTAAACACAGTAAGTATGGTATGTTTGCCATAAAAACATGTGCAGATTAACACAGTAAGTATGGTATGTTTGCCATAAAAAACATGTGCAGATTAAACACAGTAAGTATGGTATGTTTGCCATAAAAAACATGTGCAGATTAAACACAGTAAGTATGGTATGTTTGCCATAAAAAACATGTGCAGATTAAACACAGTAAGTATGGTATGTTTGCCATAAAAAACATGTGCAGATTAAACACAGTAAGTATGGTATGTTTGCCATAAAAAACATGTGCAGATTAAACACAGTAAGTATGGTATGTTTGCCATAAAAAACATGTGCAGATTAAACACAGTAAGTATGGTATGTTGCCATAAAAAACATGTGCAGATTAAACACAGTAAGTATGGTATGTTTGCCATAAAAAACATGTGCAGATTAAACACAGTAAGTATGGTATGTTTGCCATAAAAAACATGTGCAGATTAAACACAGTAAGTATGGTATGTTTGCCATAAAAAACATGTGCAGATTAAACACAGTAAGTATGGTATGTTTGCCATAAAAAACATGTGCAGATTAAACACAGTAAGTATGGTATGTTTGCCATAAAAACATGTGCAGATTAAACACAGTAAGTATGGTATGTTTGCCATAAAAAACATGTGCAGATTAAACACAGTAAGTATGGTATGTTTGCCATAAAAAACATGTGCAGATTAAACACAGTAAGTATGGTATGTTTGCCATAAAAAACATGTGCAGATTAAACACAGTAAGTATGGTATGTTTGCCATAAAAAACATGTGCAGATTAAACACAGTAAGTATGGTATGTTTGCCATAAAAAACATGTGCAGATTAAACACAGTAAGTATGGTATGTTTGCCATAAAAAACATGTGCAGATTAAACACAGTAAGTATGGTATGTTTGCCATAAAAAACATGTGCAGATTAAACACAGTAAGTATGGTATGTTTGCCATAAAAAACATGTGCAGATTAAACACAGTAAGTATGGTATGTTTGCCATAAAAAACATGTGCAGATTAAACACAGTAAGTATGGTATGTTTGCCATAAAAAACATGTGCAGATTAAACACAGTAAGTATGGTATGTTTGCCATAAAAAACATGTGCAGATTAAACACAGTAAGTATGGTATGTTTGCCATAAAAAACATGTGCAGATTAAACACAGTAAGTATGGTATGTTTGCCATAAAAAACATGTGCAGATTAAACACAGTAAGTATGGTATGTTTGCCATAAAAAACATGTGCAGATTAAACACAGTAAGTATGGTATGTTTGCCATAAAAAACATGTGCAGATTAAACACAGTAAGTATGGTATGTTTGCCATAAAAAACATGTGCAGATTAAACACAGTAAGTATGGTATGTTTGCCATAAAAAACATGTGCAGATTAAACACAGTAAGTATGGTATGTTTGCCATAAAAACATGTGCAGATTAAACACAGTAAGTATGGTATGTTTGCCATAAAATCCTTAGGTGCTTATAATGGTCAAAATAATTTTGAAATCTTCTGTGATCAGCTTCTGTGTACCAAATGGTAAGCAGTCTCCTCTTACCACAGTGAAAGCCTTCAAGGGCACAAGGGGTGTAAGTGCTAGCATTGGGATTAGGTCCAGATATGTATATCATGACCTTGAATGAGTCCCTGGGATCGACTCCAATTTGTCAATCCCCCTGTGCAGGGTTGATGCCTTGTTAAACCCTGTCCATCATAATGCTTTCTAGTCTCACTTAAAGGTCAGCCCAGGTCACGTCAAGGCCATGTCATAACAGAGATTTAAAGGTTTTTAAGTGCCATTACCAATAGGTTCTAATACACATTGCAGTGTTGGTGGTCTCGTGGTCTTGTCTAACCTGGATTGTCCTTCAGACCTGGCATGGTAGACTCACCTGGGCCCCGTGCCGCAGATGGGCACTGCACCACAGGTTTAAGGTGCCAACGGGAAACACGGTGCTTCCTGTACACCTGAATCCGTTTTTCTTTTTCTTTTTTTAACCTTGGGGTTTATCAAGCCTTTCAAAACACCTTTGTGTGTGTGTGTGTGTGTGTGTGTTTGTGTGTGTG